>JBCHWC010000116.1:0-53057 GCA_039654765.1 Mylopharyngodon piceus
ACTTTGGGTTTTGGGTTCTTTTCTGTATAACAAAATTAAAATTCACAGTGTTTATATTTTGTGTTTAGCAGAGGATGCAGAGTACATGATTATGAACTGTCCCTCTGGAGGCCCCAGTGATCTCAGGGAAAGCACCACCGTCATGGAGGCTCATTTGACAGAGGAACCCCTTTCAGTCACCTCCTCTACTGAACGACCCGTGCTGTGGTGAGTCCAGCCCCCCAGCCATCATGACCCCATGATTTGATATAACACTGAAAGATTTATTGACATGGTATGAACTCTAAATAGAATGTGCTATGCAGCTTTTAAGTACTTGCTCTTCAAAGAAAGATTTTTATTTTGTAATATACTTAATTTTACATATAAGCAACACATTTGAGTTGGTATGGACCCTGTTTACTTACTCATTCCTCATAGTCTTATCATGCACCATTTATCTGTTCATAGTCAGTTTTCCAAATAAAAATGTCTTTCTAATCTTTCATCACAATGTAATTACTGCTCCAGTCAGATCACGTCACTAACCTTTATTTTTCTGTCAGCCCCTCCAACTCAGTCACATAGCCCTATACATTTTAATTTTTTAGCTTGAAAAAGCTTTTTTTTACTTTTTACTTTTTACTTTTTTTTAGGTGCTTTTGTCCTTTTTATTAGTTTTTATATTTCTATTTAGCTTTAATTTTTTATTTCAGTTTTAGTAATTTTAGTACTTCAACTTAAAACTAATTTTATTTCATTTAGTTGCCGAAAGGCAACATTTCCATTTTTTTTTTAAGTTTAAGCTTTTCATCCAGTGTTTGCATTTTATTTTATTTCAGCTATATTTCAATTAACAAAACAATTTTTTTTAACACAGTTACTAAGCATATTAAAAATATTAAGTGACAAATTTTTTTTGTATTATTAAAGCATTAATTTATTCAACAGTTTAGTTGTTCTCTATGGAAGTGCTTCTCAATCGGAAGTTGCTGTGTCCTAGTCAGGCTGTGCATATCAAGCGTTTCATGTCAAAGGCTATCTCGATTTGAAGTATTCATAGAAGGCAGCCTTTTGTTTCACGTCCTTCATTTTGAAGAATGCATCAAGCATATTCTATGCGCCCTCCAGTCACCCACACAATCCTTTGCAAACATTCAAATTCACTAAAAAAATTTTTGCAGAAAATGAATCTGTACTGAACTCGTCCAATTTTCCATCCAAAGCATTATGTTTTTTTGTTTTTTTTGTTTTTGTTTTTGTTGTAAATGAATCATATAATGCAATATTGTTCATGTAAAACCGCTGGGAGACCACAGACAGTTGTAATTAACTGTATTGCATTAATGGAAAAGTCAGTTAATATAAAGATTTTTAATATAAAGTATTTTTTCAAAATTAATTTTAGCAGTATTTTCAGTACAAGGGTACAAACATTGTAGCCATACAGACTTATTGTACTAGTCTATCTTATTCTAGCATTTAATGGTAAGGAGGTAAACCTGTTACTTTATCATTAAATATAACACTGCTGAAACACTATATGGATCAAACAGCATACAGGACTGAACTATTCATTTATCATAGAAAATCTATGATAATGTAGTTTCAACGTAACTCTGAAGTCTCGCTCACAAGCAGCCAACTACAGGCCTTGATGAATGAAAAAGTTATTGTCCAGCAGCAAAAGTGTTATTAGCTTGTAAGTCATATGCTTGTGTCTTTTAACAATCTGAGGTCGCTATATTATAATTTACGAATATTTTGCTCATATGTTGCTTTACCATGCAAAACAACATTATGACATTTGCCAAAACACTGTCTGAATGGACACCCGCTGAAAGGCATTAAAAGCTGTTTTATGTGTATGTGGGGGTATTTGAATCACAGTGGAGAATTCCAGAAATGCATTATACATGATGTCACGTACTGTACTGGCTGTAGTAAGCGCACAATGCAGGAGATCCAAAGAAACACTTTATTTAACAACACTAACACTCAGGATATTTCACAACCATGTAAACTCAAACGATACCGGATAAGGAACAGACCAAACTCAGGGTTTAAATACACAGGGAACGACAATTAACAGAATTAGAAACAGATGTGGAACTAATGAGTAACTAGGTAAACTAACAGGCAAACCGTAATCAGGCAAATCGTAACAGGGAACAGAATGAAAACGAAACCGAATTAACAGAACAAAACAGAATGAGACCTTTACAGAAATTCCCCTCCTGGAAGTCCAACTAACAAAATCTAACTGAGGATGTTAGGCTTTGGAGGAGGACTAGGCTGGCGAAGGGTAGAGCACAGGAGGAGATGATGGTGGGAGAAACCAGGGCAGTGATAATGGCGAGAGGAGCCAGGGAGAATACGAGAGCAGGAGGAGCCAAGTGGGGACCCAGACCACAGCCATGACGAAGGCCCACGGTGGAGTCAAAGGATGAAGGAGCCATGGTGAAACGGATGGAGCTGATTGAAGTAAAGACCCAGGCAGAGCTGATGAGCCCATGCAACAATGGATCTGGAGACCAAGGCGAAGCCGCAGCGACGAGCGTCTGAGGGTGGACCCATGGTGCCAGAGGACTGAGGTGGAGCCAGTGGGACCGAGGACAAAGGCGGAGCCCAATGGAGCTGAAGTCCCAGAAGTCCATGCCGCAGGCAGAGTGACAACTGACCAAGGCGGAGTCAGAGGGACATGGGAGCTCGGTGGGAGCCATAAGGACGATGGTCCCAGGTGGTGCCGACTGGTCGACAAGCCAAGGTGGAGTGATGGGCTAGGTGGAGCCAGGGGATCCTCTTGCCAAGGCAGAGAGGGAGACCGGAAGACCCGGGGCAGATCCACGCAGCAGAGTGGAGTCAGAGGAGGAGCCAAGGGACTGAAGGGAAACACTGGAGTCAGGGCCAAAGGACTGGCTGTCTTTGGTAGAGGAGGGAGGCTGGGTGGGTCACTGAAGATGCAGGAGACTTGGAGCTGGGTAGAACCAGTGGAGACGCTGGAGACTTGGGGCTGGCACGGACGATGTAGCTGTCTCACGCACCTGGTCGGACATTCTGTTGAACTCTGGCTCCGGGGCGATGATTGGCTCAGTCGTTCCTTCTGGCTCTGACATTGCGGCAGGCTCAGGCTCCACGTCTGCAGTGGGCTCTGGCATAGGGTCCATGGATGGTGTGGGGGCAGCTGGATGGGCTCTGGGTCCGGAGTGGGGCTGGTGATGTCCTCCTCAGCGGGGCAGACAGTGAGCACGAATTGTTGTTCACCAGCACCCACTCCGCAAACACAGCGAAATTCCCCCGAGGCCCATCACCGGGCAGGCGTGCCTTGGATTGTTTGCTGAGGCTGGTGTAGTAAAAGATGTAAAAGCGAGTGATCCGGGTAGTGGGTGAGGCATGCCAGATCTAAAAATTTCCTTGTGTGGCCCACAAGGGTTTATTCCTTTTGCTCTAAACAGAGTAACTGGACAGCTGGTAAGTCCATCTTATGTTTAGGTCTGGTATTCTGTCACATACTGGTGGCTGTAGTAAGTGCAAGATCCAAAGAAACAATTTATTTAACAATACTAACACAGAAAAACATAACCACATAAACTCAAACGATACTGGACAAAGAACTGACAGAGCTCAGGGTTTAAATACACAGGGAAAGGTAATTAACAGAATTAGAAACAGATGGAGAACTTAAGGCTTATTTATACTTCTGCGTCGTGTGTACGCCTTAGCTACCGTGTAGGCTGTATGTAGCACGCGTAGCCTACGGCGAAGCCTGACGTGCAGCAATTCAGAAATTTAACAACACATCAATTCTATGCGGACCGCAAGCGCTGTGATTGGTCTGGTAGAACCCCTCCCTCAGGTCAAAAAACTTGCGTGGAGCTAGCAGAGAAGAGCGAGCATTTTCAACTTCCATAGAAATTAAAAACACTCTGTTTTAGGGGACACACACTGTCAAACTGCAACAAAACTTGTTGCCTATTTGCCGCCATCACTGCTGAAGCTTCTCTGACAACATACATGATAAGCTGCTGCTTCTTCAGCTTTTGCCTTAATACTCAACATGACCGCAGACACTGCCTACTAGCGGTCTGCATGCACGTCAACGTGGACAATGACGCAGAAGTATAAATGAAAACAGACGCATAGCCTAAGGCGCAGAGGCTCCGGCGTAGGTCCGACGCAGAAGTATAAATCAGCCTTAATAAGTAACTAGGGAAACTAACAGGCAAACAGAACTCAGGCAAACTGTAACAGGGAACAGAATGAAAACAAAACCAAAACAGAACGAGACCATTACAGATGTATTTCAGCCCAGTAACAGTGCAAACAACAGTGTGTCAAGGTCTTGGTGTATGAATAGGTTGTGTGATGACAACAAGATATCAAAAATAACATTCCAATGGTTCCCCCTGATTGATTCATGGTGAAAAAACAACAATAGCAGCACTTGCTTCAAGGATACAATCCACCTCCAAATTATGAGTGAAATGAATTTTCATTTGTTGTAAGAGTAGGGGATTGTGTTTTGTGCAAACTTTATTTTATTTTAACTTTATTACAAATTGCAGCATCATACATTGTTTAAAAAAAATAAAGAAAATAGACTTTAGTTAATTAATACTGTCGCAACCAGCATCTTCTAACAGCTTTTACCTCAATGGACAATTTTTCCACTTGAAATTAACGGTCGCTCTGAATTTTTTGTTTGTTGCTTTAGCCAGTATGACAGCCATCTTGGACTTTGACTGGTCATGTGATCTGAACATATCGGCCCCCCTGAGGCGACTTGCTTCATGTAAAATAAATCAGCTTTTATAAGGTTACTGATATTATGTGTACATAATTTTAAACTGATTTTAAAAGTATCAGTCATTTCTTTAGTAAAAAAAAATTTTCATGAGGAAAAAATTAATTTGGCTTAAAATTATAATAAAATAATAATAATAAAAAAAACATTTCATGAGCAAAAAGCAACTAAATCATATTGTCAAAGGGACAATATATATATGTATAAAATGTATGCTAAATGTACACTTCAGAAGTTTGGGGTGGGTAAAATTTTTTTGAAAGAAGTCTCTTATACTCACCAAGGCTGCATTTATTTAGTCAAAAATGCAGTAAAAACAGTAATATTGTAAAATATTACTTATCTTTGTACACGAAACAAGCACACAACAGAAACTTTTGTTTAACTTCTTTTTTCCTGTTACTGTTTTACTCCTTTTTTTTTTTTATCCAACGCATATAATGATTTGAGATCAAAGCATGGCAAAATTAACTATTTAACACAATATGTGTCTTATAAACACTCAGATACATTAGTAAATGACTGCTTAAAGGATTAGTTCACTTCAGAGTTAAAATTTCCTGATAATTTACTCACCCCCATGTCATCCAAGATGTTTATGTCTTTCTTTCCTCAGTCGAAAAGAAATTAAGGTTTTTGAGGAAAACATTCCAGGATTTTTCTCTATATCGTGGACTTCACTGGGGTACAATGGGTTGAAGGTCCAAATTGCAGTTTCAATGCAGCTTCAAAGGGCTCTACACGATCCCAGCCGAGGAATAAGGGTCTTGTCTAGCAAAACGATCGGTCATTTTCTAAAAGAATAAAAATTTATATACTTTTTAATGCTTGTCTTGCACTAGCTCTGCGATGCATGATGCATTACGTAATCACGTCAGAAAGGTCATGCGTGACGTAGGCGGAAGTACCGCATTAGGGCGAAAAACTCCATATCATTTTCTCCTCCAACTTCAAAATCGTCCGACATCGTTTTTTTACCTTTTTTGTAAAGGGCGTTTGACTTAGTCTTTGCATGTTCGCTTTGTAAACACCTGCATCGGTATCGGTACTTCTGCCTACATCATGTGTGACATTTCCAACGTGATTACATAATGCGTGGCTCATCTCAGAGCAGTGCAAGACGAGCATTTGTGGTTAAAAAGTATATACATTTTTATTTTTTTCAGAAAATGACCGATCGTTTCGCTAGACAAGACTCTTATTCCTCAGCTGGGATCGCACAGAGCCCTTTGAAGCTGCACTGAAACTGCAATTTGGACTTTCAACCTGTTGTACCCCAGTGAAGTCCACTATATGGAGTAAAAATCCTGGAATGTTTTCCTCACCAAGGTTTTTTCAGCAGCCATTACTCCAGTTTTCTTTTCTCCGGTTTTTCACATGATCCTTCAGAAATCATTCTAATATGCTAATTTGCTGCTCAAGAAACATTTCTTATTTTCAATGTTACAAATAAATATGCTGATTGATATTTGTGGTAATGGTTATTTTTTACAGGATTCTTTTGATGAATATAACTTTTAAAAGAACAGCATTTTTTTTTAAATAGAAATCTTCTGTAACATTATAAATGTCTTTACTGTCATAGAGGATGGTAAAAGAGGATGGTAAAAGTAATGGGGCCTGGGACTAAATTGTTATGTTTTCCACCTGGCCCAATAAGTACCCTGTACTTTTGAGGTCCTTAGTGGTCTCTTCCTGTGACAGGGCCTGGGGCAATGTTCCCAACTGTTGAGTGTGGTGGTGTGCCTCAATATGTTTGACATAGACATATGTAAGGGATATAGATGTATAATGTAATGAATACCCTAAAAACATCATGGTGTGTGTATGTGCCGTGATGTGTATTTTAGAGTACACTAGTGTTTGATGGTGTTGTAATGTATACTCTGGGGCTCATTACAGTGTGTACTTGCACTGTGATGTGTATTTTAAGAGACACTAGCTCTATGGCCATAATAACAGGGCAGATGGGCAGGCTGCACACTAGTGGTTATGAGGCCTAGAGCGCCGGAGTTGGACCAAATCTTGTGTTGTGGCCACCTGATGAGTATCTCCCAGCTTCAGCGTAGCCTCACTGTGGTCTTCCCCCTCATCTCACCCAAGGGTTGTGCAGGGCACAAGGTCAGAGGTCAAATCTTGCCTCGTAACCAAGGTCTTTCAAGTGGGCAATCACATATAAACAACAGGGACAGAAAGTACTAAAAGAGAAGAGCATCGCTGGAGGAGGAATCGCTATGAAAACTCACTCATGGCTGTTAAGAAGACAGAGCAGTTAAGGCGTGTCACATTAGCAAAATTTCTGTGAAATTTCGAGAGCAGCAAATGTCCAATTGTCCATTGTCGATAGTATAGTGATGCATGAAGCACAGCTCACACAGAAATCATTTTCAACCCAAGCAGCTTTCTTTTGGTCAAAGCAGCAAATTCGTGTGACCAACTTGAAGGGGCGGTCGTGGCCTAATGGATAGAGAGTCGGACTTGTAACCCAAAGGTCATGGGTTCGAGTCTCAGGTCCGGCAGGGATTGTCGGTGAGGGGAGTGAATGTCCAGCGCTCTCTCCACCCTCAATACCACGACTGAGGTGAGACCCTTGAGCAAGGCACCGTACCCCCAACTGCTCCCCGGGCGCCGCAGCAATGGCTGCCCACTGCTCCGGGTGTGTGTTCACGGTGTGTGTGTTCACTGCTGTGTGTGTACACTTGGATGGGTTAAATGCAGAGCACAAATTCCTAGTATGGGTCACCATACTTGGCCACATGACACTTCACTCACTTCACTTCACTCACTTCACTTGAACATGAGTGGAAATCTTCTGCCCTCACATGAAATTCCACGTTGAATTGATTCTTATAGAAAGTGTTAGATGTTATTTATACCAGTGTATCATTAATATAATATTATAGTTGTTGTTAATAGTATGAATTTGATTTTATTTATTTATTTAGAAATATTGCCTTGGTAACTAGCTGAAATAAAAATGTTTTTTCCATTTAACATATTTTGCATATTTTTTTAGTTAACAATGAAAACCCTGATTTCAGTAAGGACCACTTTTGAGAATAATAAATTTATTGACAATTGAATTTGGCGAAAGGCTTAGGCTTTAAGGGGCTCATCTGCCATACTAGACAGTTTAAGATACATCCTTAAGGCATAAATCCCCCAGCCTGATAATAACCAAATATTTCTAAGCTATATACATACGCAGAAGAAATACAACAATTACAAACAATATTGACAAGTAATTCAGTCATAATATTTCTAAGAAGAAATCCAAATGCTGTATTATGGAGATGCTAGGAGGTGATGGGGTGGAGGTGAGTGCAAATGTCTGTGCGACAGACTGAAGAGCATGCATTTGAATGGGCTTAAATACGGTTGTTGATTAGAGTAGGTGGAGTAATTGATCAGCTGAGCGTCAGCTGATATAGTTAGCGATCAGTGGTCTGCGCTTGAATTCCAGTTGGTCACTCAAGCTCTATTTATACAGATACGATTTGGACCTCAGTGTATTTTTGTACATTATAAAACAGTATGCAATCATAACATATTCAGTGTATATTTATTAAAATAACAAATGGATGCTGCCTTATTGGGACATTAGTGAAAATCTCAAAATGCTGTTATTTTATGTGACACAAACATTTTTAAAGAAAGTTCGCACAACCGTTTTCCATACAATGACAGTTCATACACTCTTAGAAGAAAAGGTTCTATATAGAACCTTGTCAGACACTTCATATATAGAACTTTTAGGGGTTCCCATCATGGGGTCATTTTAAGGATTTAGTTTTAATTAAGAGGGCTTTCACATTTGGCACGTTTGCTGCAGTCTGAATCTGAGTGCGATTGCTTCCTGATGCATCTTACGTCATCACAAACGTGCACGGTGCATAATAGAAAACAAAACGCGGGTCAGTATATCATGTTTTTTTTGTATTAATTTTGTGCTATTATGCACAGTAGAGTGAATGACACTTGCATCTACTGTATGTGCGTTGCATGAAGGCGGATTTCTGCTGCTTGCAAACAGACTCTATTAAGGAGACAGCTGATTGCGAGCCATTCATTTGCCACACAGATTGCACTCACTTTTACACTCAGATTGCACTTTTACACTGCACTCACTCTCACTCGCATCTGAGGTAAATCATCACCACTGTCACCCCCTACATGTGTTTTGTTGAAGTAATGATATCATCATCAGCTAAAACTCATGCACGTTACTTTATTTCCTAAACAAGTGTGAACTGAATCACAATTCCATTGCAACCAAGTTCAGACCACTTCCTACCAGTAGTCTAGGGTTTGGTACCACAGTGCGCTCACAGGTCCACATGACAGCTTTTACATTACCATTTTTTCATGAAAACTGTGCCGTGTTTCGAACTAAACTGTAAGTGTTATAGCACCCTAATTTTGTGTTAATTCATTTTTTTATTTTTGAATTAAAAATTAATTAAACAGCTCGTAAACCTTCATCACTAAAATTTAAATAACCTGTTAAACATAAAAGTATCATGCAATTTAAGACATTTCACCTTATATAGAAAGTTTTTGGCATAAAGGGTTCTTTAAAATTGAGTCAGGAACCCTAGGGATCTATATAGAAACCCATTGAACCTTTTTTTCTAAGAGTGATAGGCTGTCAATCTAAAAAAAATGACAAAGAACACCATAAAAGTGCTTCATGTGACCTGCATGCACAGTATTTTGAGTCTTCTAAAACCATACAACAGACTGATGTTGACTGAAAGTCTTTCCTGTTGCTGGACAGTAAATGGAATTCACTGTATACAGTTTTTTTTTATTCGCTTTAGTACTATTTTCACAAGGTGTACATTTTCAAAACTCCTAGTACAAAAATCCAAACTGATCACACTTGTAGCCAGTGTTGGGGGTAACGCATTACAAGTAACTTGAGTTATTTAATCAGATTACTTTTTCAAGTAACTAGTAATGCATTACTTTTTTAGTTTACAACAAAATATCTAAGTTACTTTTTTCAAACAAGTAACACGTTACTTTATCACATTTATTGACTGACAGCTCTGCTGTCCACATGTTGAGAGAAATAAAGGGCAGAGCTGTTGTGTGTGCTGAGTAAACATGATGTTATTGTAGTTCTAGACTAAATGTGAGCATCTCACTTGCACGAAAGCATTCGGTATTCCTCAAAATGAATAAAAACAGTGAAAAAACAATCTCAGAATTTTATGCAAACCTGTAATAATTAACTATATTAAATTATACAAATATACTTTATGTATTTAATCTCACTTTATTAATCAGTGTCTTTGCTGCTGACCTTCAATGATCTAATTCAACCATACTAATAAGCAAAAATTACTTTAGATTAGATTTAGAAATAAGAGTGTTGAACTTCCTGTATCCTGTACTTCTTTAATCCAGAATGGCAGCACAGCTGAAAGGTTTGTTTGAGCTGCATTCTCTACTGTACAGGTGTAAATATGCATTTCCTTCAGCCTGAGGCTTATTCATTTCACTTTTGGTGTGAAAGGGTCTTAACATTTGCCAAAAATAGAACTATTTTTGTTGTTATTAAAGAACAAATAAGCAAGCCCAGCCCAGGTAAGAAAAAGTACACATTACTTTTCATAAAAAGTAACTAAATAACGCAATTAGTTACTTTTTCAATGTTGTAATGCATTACTTTTAAAAGTAACTTCCCCAACACTGCTTGTAACACAGCTAGTCATTCTTTCAAAACCTGATTTCATGCTTTCATTCTAGTTGTACATATTTTTATTCTACATAATCACTGTTTCAAAACACAAGATCATTGTGATATGTAACGGGAACATTTGGTTTATTCACTGAAACTCAACAGTATGATCTTCTTTCAGTTTAGTTCTTTTAACAATCAGTTAATTCAATAGCAAGCAATGCAAGATACATGTTTCAAATCACCCTTGTTGCTGAAATTATTACAGTTATACAGGCTACAGATGCCGCATTAGAAAATACACTTAAATTACCTAACTTACATAATTGACATAAAATCCATAATGTTTGTAATAGTATCTATTCAATGTGTTATCAAAAGGTGTGATGAAGTTATGAAATGGCCATGAGGTTTTGTGCTAGAACAGTGCTGCCAATAACTCTTCTCACTGTGCCATACAGGTGCTGGTCATATAATTAGAATATCATCAAAAAGTTGATTTATTTCACTAATTCCATTCAAAAAGTGAAACTTGTATATTATATTCATTCATTACACACAGACTGATATATTTCAAATGTTTATTTCTTTTAATTTTGATGATTATAACTGACAACTAAGGAAAATCCCAAATTCAGTATCTCAGAAAATTAGAATATTACTTAAGACCAATACAAAGAAAGGATTTTTAGAAATCTTGGCCAACTGAAAAGTATGAACATGAAAAGTATGAGCATGTACAGCACTCAATACTTAGTTGGGGCTCCTTTTGCCTGAATTACTGCAGCAATGCGGCGTGGCATGGAGTCGATCAGTCTGTGGCACTGCTCAGGTGTTATAAGAGCCCAGGTTGCTCTGATAGTGGCCTTCAGCTCTTCTGCATTGTTGGGTCTGGCAAATCGCATCCTCCTCTTCACAATACCCCATAGATTTTCTATGGGGTTAAGGTCAGGTGAGTTTGCTGGCCAATTAAGAACAGGGATACCATGGTCCTTAAACCAGGTACTGGTAGCTTTGGCACTGTGTGCAGGTGCCAAGTCCTGTTGGAAAATGAAATCTGCATCTCCATAAAGTTGGTCAGCAGCAGGAAGCATGAAGTGCTCTAAAACTTCCTGGTATACGGCTGCGTTGACCTTGGACCTCAGAAAACACAGTGGACCAACACCAGCAGATGACATGGCACCCCAAACCATCACTGACTGTGGAAACTTTACACTGGACCTCAAGCAACGTGGATTGTGTGCCTCTCCTCTCTTCCTCCAGACTCTGGGACCCTGATTTCCAAAGGAAATGCAAAATTTACTTTCATCAGAGAACATAACTTTGGACCACTCAGCAGCAGTCCAGTCCTTTTTGTCTTTAGCCCAGGCGAGACGCTTCTGACGCTGTCTGTTGTTCAAGAGTTGCTTGACACAAGGAATGCGACAGCTGAAACCCATGTCTTGCATACGTCTGTGCGTAGTGGTTCTTGAAGCACTGACTCCAGCTGCAGTCCACTCTTTGTGAATCTCCCCCACATTTTTGAATGGGTTTTGTTTCACAATCCTCTCCAGGGTGCGGTTATCCCTGTTGCTTGTACACTTTTTTCTACCACATCTTTTCCGTCCCTTCGCCTCTCTATTAATGTGCTTGGACACAGAGCTCTGTGAACAGCCAGCCTCTTTTGCAATGACCTTTTGTGTCTTGCCCTCCTTGTGCAAGGTGTCAATGGTCGTCTTTTGGACAACTGTCAAGTCAGCAGTCTTCCCCATGATTGTGTAGCCTACAGAACTAGACTGAGAGACCATTTACAGGCCTTTGCAGGTGTTTTGAGTTAATTAGCTGATTAGAGTGTGGCACCAGGTGTCTTCAATATTGAACCTTTTCACAATATTCTAATTTTCTGAGATACTGAATTTGGGATTTTCCTTAGTTGTCAGTTATAATCATCAAAATTAAAAGAAATAAACATTTGAAATATATCAGTCTGTGTGTAATGAATGAATATAATATACAAGTTTCACTTTTTGAATGGAATTAGTGAAATAAATCAACTTTTTGATGATATTCTAATTATATGACCAGCACCTGTATAATGCATTAAGAGCTCGCTCAGGTACTGAGGAGCTAAACCATTTAGTGCTTTGTAAGTAATTAGCAAGATTTTAAAATCTATACGATGTTTAACAGGAAGCCAATGCAGTGTTGACAGAACTGGGCTAATATGGTCATACTTCCTAGTTCTAGTAAGAACTCTAGCTGCTGCATTTTGTACGAGCTGTAGTTCAAGCGAGCAGGGCAACCACCCAGTAGAGTGTTACAGCAGTAATCTAGCCTTGAGGTCATGAACGCATGAACTAACTGTTCTGCATTTGTCATTGAGAGCATATGTCGTAGTTTAGATATATTTTTAAGATGGAAGAATGCGGTTTTACAGATGCTAGAAACATGGCTTTCAAATGAAAGATTGGTATCAAAGAGCACACCCAGGTTCCTAACTGACGACGAAGACTTAACAGAGCAGCCATCAAGTGTTAGACAGTATTCTAGGTTATTACGTGAAGAAGTTTTTGGTCCAAAAATTAGAATCTGTTTTTTTCTGAATTTAGTAGTAGGAAATTACTGGTAATCTAATTTTTTAAAGCAGCTATGCATTCCGTTAATTTTGTGAATTGGTAAGTTTCGTCAGGGCGCGAAGAAATATAGAGCTGAGTATCATCAGCGTAACAGTGAAAACTAACGCCATGCTTCCTAATGATATCTCCCAAGGGTAGCATGTACAGAGTGAAAAGCAACGGTCCTAGTACTGAGCCTTGCGGTACTCCATATTGAACTTGTGATCGATATGACATCTCTTTGTTTACTACTACAAACTGATAACGGTCAAATAAGTATGATTTGAACCATGACAGTGCAATTCCACTAATGCCAACATAATTTTCGTGTCTATTTAAAATAATGTTGTGACCGATAGTGTCAAATGCAGCACTAAGATCCAGTAACACTAATAGAGAGATACAACCACGATCTGATGATAAGAGCAAATCATTAGTAACTCTAATGAGAGCAGTCTCAGTACTATGGTATGGTCTAAATCCTGACTGGAAATCCTCACAGATACCATTTCTTTCTAAAAAGTAACATAGTTGTGATGATACTGCCTTTTCTAGTATTTTTGATAGAAAAGGAAGATTTGAAATCGGCCTGTAATTGACTAATTCTCTAGGATCAAGTTGTGGTTTTTTAATAAGAGGTAAAATAATAGCTAGCTTAAAAGTTTTTGGCACGTATCCTAGTGATAAAGATGAATTAACGATATTAAGAAGAGGATCTATGACTTCTGGAAGCATCTCTTTCAATAGCTTAGTCGGTATAGGGTCTAACATACATGTTGTTGATTTTGATGATTTAACAAGTTTAGACAATTCTTCCTCTCCTAAAGCAGTGAATGAATTGAATTTTTCCTCAGGGACACTACAATGCACTTTCTGACTTGATACTGTAGTAGACGGTTGCATGGTTATAATTTAATCTCTCTAATATTGTCAATCTTGCAAGTAAAGAAGTTCATAAAGTCATTACTGCTGTGCTGTTTGGAAACATCAGAAGTTGAAGCTTTATTTCTTGTTAATTTAGCCACTGTGTCAAATAAATACCTAGGGTTGTGTTTATTTTCTTCTAAAAGATTTGAAAGAATATCATTGCGCCTGCTGCACCCATGGTACGGCAGCAAAGTTCCTTGATTATTACGCCAGATGAGAGTATAGTTCCTAGCCATATCAGCCTAGAAAATCGCAACTTTTCATTTTCCGTCGGTCTTAGTACAAGATTTAACTACAGAAGAGTCAAGTTTTAAATAGGAAAAATATCGATACTCTTTGGTCATTTTTGAGCGAGATGCTAACGGTCTAATCAGATTCAATGAACTATGCTAAGCTATGCTAAAAGTGGTACCGCCAGACCCGGAGATTGGCTGAATGGATTCGAAAACGGTAAAACTCAACTGTTTAACTCTAGGGGAGTTGGAAAATGAGCCTATTTTCAAAAAAAGTGGAGTGTTCCTTTAAGGCCCCGAGTATGCTCGTTGTACCACGGCATTGGACTAATTTCCTTAATCTTTTTTAAGCGCAAAGGAGCAACTGAGTCTAATGTGCTGGAAAACACAGAGTCAATAGTTTCTGTTGCAACATCGAGGTCTTCTAAGCTGTCTGGTATGCTAAAACGATGAAACTGATCAGGAAGATTATTTATAAAGCAATCTTTAGTGGTAGAAGTGATGGTTCTACCATATTTGTGGCAGGGAGGCAGTTTAGCAGCCTTGACTAAATGTAGTATACACGAGACTAGATAATGATCTGAGATGTCGTCACTCTGCTGCAGAATTTCAACGGCATCAATATCGATTCCATGTGACAATATTAGATCTAAAGTATGATTACGACAATGAGTGGGTCCTGACACGTGTTGTCTATCTCCAATAGAGTTTAGAATGTCTGTAAATGCCAATCCCAATGCGTCTTTATCATTATCTACATGGATATTAAAATCACCAACAACAAGGACTTTATCCGCAGCTAGTACTAACTCCGATAGAAAATCAGCAAATTCTTTGATAAAGTCTGTATGGTGTCCTGGTGGTCTGTATACAGTAGCCAGCACAAATGTCAACTTACATAATGTTACATAAAGCACCATCACTTCGAAGGAATTATATTTAAAAGACTTTTGAGTAATAATGTAAATATTACTATAAATTACAGCAACACCTCCCCCTTTGCCTTTCTGACGAGGATTGTGTCGATAATCGTAACCTTGAGGGCTAGACTCATTTAAAGTAATGTAATCGTCTGGTTTTAACCAGGTTTCTGTCAAACACAGCACATCTAGATTATTGTCTGTGATAATATCATTTACAATAAGTGCTTTTCAAGAAAGGGATCTAATATTCAGCAACCCAAGCTTTATCATTTGTTTATCAGTATTATCTCTGTTTTTTATTTGTTGAACATCAATTAAATTTTTACCCTTAAATGGGTTTGGAAGTTTTTTGTATTTACTAATTTGGGGTACAGACACAGTCTCTATGTGATAATATCTAGGTGAAAGAGTTTCTATGTGTTGGGATTTATCTGACTTCAGTGACATGAGACAGCCAGTTTGTCATGTTTCAGCTCTAAGACTATGTGCCATATTACTAGAGAGAAGAGCAGCACCATCCCAGGAGGGATGAATACCATCTCTTTTCAACAGGTCAAGTCTGCCCCAAAAACTTTTTCAATTGTCTATGAAACCTATATTATTCTGCGGACACCACTTAGACAAAAAACTGTCAGTATTATCATTCATTATTGCATTCCTGCTTTGACTACCATACTCACCTGACTGTTTGCTTTACCTGCCACATTCAATAAAACTCTCATATTCATTTCTACGTTGTTGTGAGTCTGTGTTGTATAACAATATGACTGAATCTATACTATAGTTGACCTTTATAAGGGTGAGTTATAGTAATGTGGCAGTTTCTACCATGGTAATCTGTTTACAGTATCACATGGCATACTGTAATGTAAAATGTTGTAATTGATACTAAGAGTTTTGAAAATTTACCAATTGCATGTGAAAATTGCGGCAAAAGAATTTATAAAAAACTAACACGGAATGGAAGTTTGAGTGAAGAAATTATCACAATTATACACTAGAATGTACTTAAGCTATCGTATGATTTCAGAAGACTTGGAATATAATGCACAACTCATTCAGACTATAGTTTTTTTCTTTTTTTTCCTTTTTTTCCATTTCTTGACAACCATTATGACTATGAAATGTAATTGTATGCAACATACAATGCATAAATATTATTTATAATTTCTCATTTTTTATTTCACTGACAAAATAACAGCAGGCTGAATTGAAATGACTTGAGGGCGAGCAAAAAATGACAATTTTCATTTTTAGGTGAATTGTTCCTCTAATGACATCACTATATGTTCTCTGCACTGTTTTCTTCTCACAACCCAGCATGGACATTTCTAGATCATGGCAATTAAGTGCAATAGGAAGTTCACCTAATTCCAGAACCCTGAGCAAAATCAAAAGCGTGTTTGAAAAAGATTGAGGGGGAGGAAGTGAGGGGGACGGGCCATATCTTTAACAGGAAATGCCATGTTTAAACGAGAGGCCCTTCTTGGTGACCCAACTCTGCAGTATGATTGGCTAGAAGGAAAGAAGGGAGGAAGTGGGCTTTGGGAGGATAATTATTGCTGTCTACGTGATATAGGACAATGATAGAGTGATAGAGAGATGGACTGATAGGGCAACCGCTCAGAGGGAAAGGAAGTCGGATGGTGCAAGGAGGATCTCCTGGGAGGTGTGGGAGGGATGAGGTCACCAGCCAAGTGTGCGCCAAAATCTTGGGGTTTCCATGCCAACCAGATGGTCTCAGTCCTGTGAGCATGAGCACATTGAGCCCACAGATTGGGCACGTATGCATGTTTTCAATATTATGGCCACTGGGCGTGTGAGGGGGCTTAGAGTATATACTGATAATGACCAGGAAAAAAAAAATGCATCCTTATTTGTGCATCTTTAACAGAATAGCTCTTGAAGTTAGCACAAAATCTACTGTTGATCATATTTAATTTTCCTTTCAATTAAACCATCAACATATGAGAAAATATTTTACATTTTTTAAATATTTTAAATATTAGAGAAGAACAAAACACTGAACTTGGTTAAGGTATTTATCTTATAAAATGATTTGGCAAAAAAGCAAACTACAGCTACAGGTTTTATTTTACTATGCAAAAAAAAAAAATGTATAGAAAAACAAAATACTCACAGGGAAAAGCATACATTGACTCTTTCTTAGCACTCTTTAGATAGCCTCAGAGGTACAGGTCCTGTGTAAAACATTCTTTCAGTAGTCCTTATGTAATTTGAGTTTGTGTCTGTGTGGGTTAGTAAGAGGTGAGGTGTTTTACAGGCTAAAATTGGTTCCTCTTGTGCTTCATGAGGTAACATAAGCTCAGTTTGACAGGGTTAAAATGACCTGCATGTTTTAATGTGTGTTTGCCTGTGCAATGACAGCAGAAGCTCTCTTCATTTAATTAAGATCTTTTAAATTGTTAAAATTAAAGGAGGTAAACATGGAATGTGCAGTAAATGTTTACAGGCTTAGTGAGCATTCAGGACCACTTCTACCTCCGCTACCCATCATAAAAGTGTCGCGAAGGTTTTTTTTTTTTTTTTTTTTTTTTTTACTATTCCAAACATTGGCACACAATCTACAATGATGCATTTTCAGGGAATAGTGGTTTACTCACTCTTTAAAGTCAAAATTAGCTACAAACAGCAATTCACATGGACTATTTTCTTATTTTTTTCTCTTCTAGCTTCATACATAGTTCTTATCATTTTTGATCCTTGCTTTTGGCATCCCTTACAAATGTTTTCCAGTCGTACATCTATATTTCTCTCTGGGTCTCTATCCCTTGTTCTCTCACATACACGTGAACACACAAAAACTCCTTTCATCTTTCATTCACAGATATGTATCTGATCCCCAGAGCTGTACACGCTGTGCTCTCAAACTCAACCACACCTCCCCCCAAGAGCGAATATGCAAGAGATAAAACAGAAGAAACACAAAAAATGTAATTAACATTCTGAAATTCTTGAGTCACACGTCCATGTTCCAACATAGAGGCACAAAATTGAAGATGGTTTAAAAGGGTTAACACACTTGCTTCAAGTCAGTCTGTTTTAGTCTATTGTTTATGTTAATTTTCTGCTGGTTACAAGCATTTTCTTAACAAATGTTAAAGCAGGACTTGACTTTAATCAAGCTATAAAGATCAATCAAGCAAAACAACAACAATAATAATAATAGCCAACATAAATGGTTCAATAATATCCTTATGGCATTTGTATTCAATTGTGTTTTAAAAATGCTTTTATTGTAAGTACACCTCACTTTTTTTTTCTTTTCTTTTTTTCTTTGTGGGGATTTCTCTTTTGGAGGTTATGCCAATGCACTTCCCAAGGAAAACTCTTATTGAATCTTGAAAAACATCAAATTAAGGTGAATGGGAATTACATGAACTTGAAGAGTACAGGACTTAAGACCTTAAAAATTCTGTTTTCTGCTTTTGTCTTTTTGTTTTCAACTCCCAGAAGGCTTTGTTTCAGTGCCACTGATTTTCCCTCAATGTCCGACTACAAATTACTGACCCCATTGCAGACCACAGCCATTGTCCTTCAGCTGTGCTCCTCTAGAACAGTCTGCACCATACGCTCATAAACACTGTGGACCGACTGACCCTTAGTACAACTAAAAACATAGTCTCTCTCTCTCTCTTCCTATAAATGCTACGCTGCACTTAAACTCTGGGTTTTAAGCTCCATATGAGAAAGATTTCAGCTCAGTTTTGTCTTCCTCTCTATGTAAACCTCCCAGATACAGTGCCTCTCATGCACATTCAGGTGATCACTCTGGCCAGCTGTGTTGCTAAGGTCATTTATCAGCTGTGTGGTTTGCCATGAGCAGCTCATGTGAGTTGTGATTGATCAGGGTCCAGATTTTGTTGTGTGGTCTTCACTGTGGCTTTGCCTCTACAGTGTTGAGATATATATATATATATATATATATATATATATATATATATATATATATATATATATATAGGGTCAGTTAAAAAAGAAAGAAATTAATACCTTTTATTCATCAAGGATGAATTAAATTAATCGAAAGAGACATGTATAATGTTATTTCAAATCAGTGTTATTCTTTTAAAATTTCCACAAAATTATGAAGCGGCACAACTGCTACTGATACACTGATGATAATAATAGAAGAATCAAATTTCTTGAGCACCAAATCAGCATACAAGAATGATTTCTGACAGATCATGTGACACTGAAGACTGGAGTAATGCTGAAAATTGTGCTGAAAATTCATCTTTGCCATCACAGGAATAAAGTACATTTCAAAATTTATTTAAATAGAAAACAATTTTAAATTGTAGTAATATTTCACGCTATTACTTAATTTACTGTATTTTTGACAAAATAAATTCAGATGCTGATCAAAAATGCTTTTCTTTGTGTGTGTTTTCAGTCTATGAGTTCTGCTGCCCCCCCACACCCACCATGTTTAGAGGAAGAGGACTGTTATGAGGAGGCAGAACCGTTTGTCCCGGCCAGTCAGACTACAGGTCAGTGTGACAGCTGACTAATATAAGGACAAGTAGCTGAATATTACAATGAATATCACAATTTAGAAGCAGCTGCTGTTGCAGTTCATGGCTTTTAAGGCGATAGTTCTGTCATTTACTAATACCTTCATGTCATTCCAAACCTGCACAATTTTTTTTTACATGGCACAAGAGGACGATTCAGCAGTTTAATAAATCAACTGACAGCCACGTGAGATTAAAAACGTTGTAATGCTAAAATATCTATCTTTTGCCTCAGGATAAAAGTGTGACTCAGACAGCAGTCATTACGAGTCGTATGGTGAAGAGGAGGAAGAATTTGTGAAGGACAGAGCTCACTACATCCAGTGGAGCCTCCTCTCAGCTCCTAGCTTAAGCACCCGTGCCAGAGTCACGCATTTGCGGATACCTTTGGAGGAGTTAGAAGTGGTTGGGCTCAGGGTGGACCTCAGCTCTTCATTATTAAGCACGACTCTACTACTGGTGAGAGCCCTCAGTCCGGTTTCATCTATTTAAAAATATGCTTCTATTCCAAACTTCTTTGCTATTTTGTTAACACAGGCATCTCCCATTTATAGGTAAAGTGCTTTTCTATTATTAGGGTTTAGCATTGACACAAATTTCACGATTCGATTTCGATTCAATTTGATTTGATTCAATATTGATTAATTTGGGCCTATCATACAGTATATGAATTTCCTCAGGAAAACAATGCTGTATCTCTCAACTAATTCTTGTAACCTATACAGGGAACCCCAGTTGGTACATCGCTATAACATTAAGGGCCAGATTTACTAATGGGGCAAATGTGCCAATGGGAGTGGCAAGTTTCAGCTTCATGTGATCTACTGCTGTACGCACAGATTAAAGAACACAGATGCAGTCAAATCATTTACATAATGACCAACGCAATCTCACCAAGGGCAGTGCAAAAGCGTTGCCAGTCGCAAATAAGCAGAGCTGATGCTCATCAGTGTTCGGGTCGACACATGTAAGTGCAACTGTCCTGTTACATGTAATCTGACAAACATGTACACACATATATATATATATATATATATATATATAGTGGTATATAGTTAGTGGTATCATAAAGTGGAAGCAATTGGGAACAACAGCAACTCAGCCAGCATGTTGAAGTGGTAGGCCACGAAATCACAGAGCGGGGTAACAGCGCATGCTGAGGCGCACAGTGCGCAGAAGCTGCCAACTTTCTGCAGAGAAGCCCACCATAAGCCAAGGACCTCCAAACTTCTCCGTGTGCCTTCCCAGATTAGCTCAATGAACAGTGCGTAGAGAGTCAGCAGCAATGGGTTTCCATGGCTGAGCAGCTGCCATGCATCCAAACCCCATCACCAAGTGGCATAATGCAGAACGTCATGGATGCACGTGCAGCGCACGCCGCTCACTTTGGACTTTAGAGCAGTGGGAGACGTGCCTTCTCTGGAGTGACGAATCACGCTTCTTCCTGTCTGACAACTCCACCCATTCACAGTTCCCGGTTTGGCGCGTATGCTAGGAGAAACTGCTAATTGCCCGCACTGCATTGTGCCAAGTGTAAAGTCGGTGAGAGTGGTGATTATGGTGTGGGGTTGTTTTCTTCAGTTGGGCGTCCTTATTCCAGCCCTAAAGCAACTTAAGGGGGTCGCACACCGGACGAGAAGCTCAGCACCACGCCGCGTCGCTGATCTTCGGACAGGCCAACTCCACCGCGGCTGCGCACATTGAGCACGCGCGAGCCACCTCAGTCTGAATCAACTCCTGATAGGAAGAGCCGGCACGTATGGGTGAGTTTTAAGTCGGACGGGTTTTGAAACATTGGCCATGCCCATGCTTTAATATTTCACTGAGGTTAGTGTACATGGAAAAATGGCACAACAGAGCAAAATGAAAGAAAAAGCTACGTTTATTAAGCATTTTTAGACTTTATTCGGCTGTTAAACCAAGAATCGGTAAAACTGATGTGCAAACGTGTATGGCGCTCTGTGGCGTCGGCAGAGATTTTCCTGTGAAGAACTTCCTGAGTTTGGCAGAGCGTCGCGGACAGGCTCCGAAATGTTGCCGCCGAAGTACACTCATTGAACACAATGCGTTCGAATTTTAAAGACGTGGCGTGGCGCTGCGTGGCGCTGAGCTTTGCGTCCGGTGTGCGATCACCCCCTTAATGCTTCTGCAGCATATCAAGTCATATTTGGACAATTTCATGCTCGTAACTTTGTGGGAACAGTTTGGGGATGGCCCCTTACTGTTCCAACATGACTGCGCACCAGTGTATGTAAAAGGCAAGGTCCATAAAGACATGGATGAGTGAGTTTGGTGAGGAGGAAGTCCTGACCTCAACCTGACAGAACACCTTTGGGATGAATTAGAGTGGAGACTGCGAGCCAAGACCTTCTCGTCCGACATCAGTGCAAACTGACCTCACAGAAAATGTGGTCCTAGAAGAATGGTACCAAAAATTCCTATTCAAACACACTCATTCTAAACCTTGTGGAAAGCTCTTCCCAGAAAAGTTGAAGCTGTTAGTAGCTGCAAAGGGTGGGCCAAATCCATATTAAACCCTACAGATTAAAAATGGGATGTCATTAAAGTTCATGTGACAAAATTTTAAAGGCAGGCATATCCCAACAAACTTTTGGCAATATAGTGTATATAGGCCTAAATATATATATATATATATATATATATATGCAGATTTTACACATATGCTTTTCTCAGGAAACTAAATAAGTAAAAGTAGAAAAATGGCTTTAAAAACGATATGCTTTGGATAACGTCTTCCTCTGGCATATCCAAAGAAATTAACACGAAAGTGGAAAATATTTTCTCCCTTCTACCACACGCTCTATGTTCTCTGCGGTAGTTCTCCTCCTAGTAACAACAATTGCAGCCATGTCGCAAAATGGGTTAAAACATGCTTTTTTTTTGGCCGTTAAATAATGGCGCAAATACCAGCAAATTGACTTTTGTAGCAAATTAGACTGCAAAAGAAATATGAATAATTAATTATAACTTGTTATAATAAATTATAAATATTTGGATCGAGTTAATAGAATTAACTTAATGTAGTAAAATTGATATTATAATCAATTAACCTGCTTTGTCTCAGTGAACACTTGGTTAATTGTTTATTAATTCTAAGAAATGTTCATTTCCGGGTTATGGGAAATAACATTCTTTATGTACAGAACTTACTCAGAGCATGATGTAGTCACAAATCGTGCATGCATTAGGACTCCAGTATATGAGCATGAAACATGTGACAACTCTTGAGTTCCAATTAATTGCATTTAAAATTGCAACTCAATTGTAACTACAACACATTTTCATTTACTGTAATTATAAATTACATGCAGTTAAGTGTCTAAAAACATTGCATTCAATCTACATCTGTCTTCTATTTCACATTTTTTACATCTTTACAAAGAACTGCATGTTGTAAGTTACTGTTCACAGTTTTTGTAATACATGCATTTTTCTCTGGCAGTGTTTTAAGTGTGCTAAAGACTTACACCCTCTACTGGAATGTTTCTAAACCTCACGGGTTGCTACGTGGTCTACAAATCTAAAAAAACAGCAAGAAGATGCAGCACGAGCTGAAGGTGGTGGCTAATGCTGACAGCACAGTCATCTTGGGCTTCCAGAGCAGCACGCAGGCTGAAGAGTGGAGGAAGGTCTGATCAAGTCTAAACTTAAGACTTACGCTTTTACATTAAACTTAAAGTCGCAATGAAATGGAAGTAGCGACAGATCTTTTCTTCTATGTTGTGACGTACACTCACCGGCCACTTTATTAGCTAGTATCTGTTCAACTGCTTGTTAATGCAAATATTTAATCAGCCAAACACATGGCAACAACTCAATGCATTTCTTAGATCTGTAGACATGATCAAGACATCTGATGAAGTCCAAACTGAGCATCAGAATGAAGCAAGAAGAATGGCATTTAAGTGACTTTGAATGTGGCATGGTTGTTGGTGCCAGACGGGCTGGTCTTGAGTATTTCAGAAACTGCTGATCTACTGGGATTTTCATACACAGCCATCTCTAACTGAACGGTAAAGCAGTAAGTGGCGAAAATGTCTTGTCAGAGGTCAGAGGAGAATGGCCAGATTGTTTTGAGCTGATATCTACAGAATAGTAACTCAAACAACCACTCACAGCAACCAAGGTATGCAGAAGAGCATCTCTAAACGCACAACATGTCGAACCTCAAAGCAGATGCGCTACAGTGTAGAAGATTACACTGGCTGCCACTTCTGTCAGCTAAGAATGAGAAACTGAGGCTGCAATTCGCACAGGTTCATAAAACTTGGACAACATGCTATGCCTTGGTCCGATGAGTTCCTCGCTGTGTCTGCTGCAACATTCAGATGGTAAGGTCAGAATTCAAACGTAAACAACATGAACGCATGGATCCATCCTGCCTCCAATGAACGGTTCAGGCTGCTGCTGGTGGTGGTATTAAAAGGGGATATTTTTCTGGCACACTTTTAGTCTTTTAAAATTAATTTGTAATGGCACAGCCTTCTCCGAGTATTGTTACTGACCATGTCCATCCCATTGGTGTTCCTGGCAGCAAGGGCCTCATCTTCTGACACTTGGTCTAGCAGGAGGACGGCTGCCGTGTCACAAAGCCTTCAAATCACCACAAACCGGTTTCTTGCACATACCAGAGAGTTCAATGTACTCAAAATGTCATTCTCCACAGTCACCAGATCTCAATCCAATAGAGCAACTTTGGGATGTGGAGGAACAGGAGATTCACATCATGGAGTGTGCAGCTGAGGTCTGCAGCAACTGCGTGAGTGGTATCATGCCAGACAGTGACCAAATTCTCTAAGGGAATGTTTCCAGAACCTTGTTGAATCTATGCTACAATGAATTAAGGCAATTCTAAAGTAAAAAAAGGGTCCAACCCAGTACTAGCAAGGTGTTCCCACAAAGTGTCCGCAGTGTACATCCGAGTGTAATGGATTATCAAAAAAGAACAAATGTAGGGCGAGGACTTCTATCCATCAGTTAAAGATTGGATTTGATGTGGCCATCGCATTTTGAAAAATACATAGGGTGAGTTTTCATTTCATGTCACACTTGTAAACTGTAACTTTAACTTGTTTATTGCTTCATTCTTCGCTTGTAGATTATAGAAGAAGTGAGTGGCTCTTCTTATTATGAACCTGAATCCCAAAGCTCTCAGACTCATCCATCCTTGGGGAGAAGCGAGAGGCTGGACCCCTGCAGGGTAAATCACACATACTCACTGATACCATGCCAGTTTCTGCTCTCTGTGTTACAGGCAAGAAGAGTAACAGCATACACCTCATTTCTCTGAAAGAGATGTTACTGAATTAGTTTGGTGGTTATTCATTCTGGAGACTCTTCCCCTTACTGTCCATTCCATAGAGTCTCTCTTTCATGAATGTTCTGCATGGCTTGAGCTGTACTAAAATGATTAGCAAAGTCTTGTGTTCCATCTTAAGCTAATTTGTGAAATAAAGGACTGACTTACCTGTGTTGAGAACATTCTGTGCTTAAGCTTATGTCAATTTAGCGAGTTCTTACTATCTCTCTTTCTCGCTGTAGTCAAGTACTGTCCTCCATACAGACTCGGATGGAAGAGAAAATCTCAAGTCTTCCGTCTGCAATTAGCAGTGTGGAGATTAAAGACAAAGACAGAGGTGAGCAGATACACTTGCTAGGACACACAAAGGAGTTAGTTGGATGATAAAAAGTGGGTGTTTCGTACCAAAAGTTTTTGGAGGGGAAGGGTTGATAAATAAGAGAGCTTGTCTTCAACCATCGAACATTAAAAGGAAATTTAAAAGTGTAAAAGCATTAACTACTACAACAGACCATGAATAACCCCAAAAACTTGATTCTTTCTGCAGCAATATGATGGATGGGTTAAATATCAACTAGTAATATTTGTCTATATTATGTAGCGTGTGCCTTTAATCAAAAATGTTCATTAACTTTAGCAATGAATGATAATATTTCAAAGTGCTTTGTCATTTTGACAGATAACATATTCTATTTACCTGCTTTAGAAACATTCCAGTACACACTGCTAATAGGGATTAGAAGTGAAAAGGAGAGACAATTACATTTTAAAGAAGGGGTGTCTAAAACTCAGTCATGGAGGGCCACAGTCCTGCAGAGTTTAGCTACAACCCCAATAAAAAACAACGGAACCAGCAAAGTAAGATATAAAGAGGCATATAGAAACGGTTTGGAGCTATGTGGAGCTAAACTCTGGAGGAAAGTGGCCCTACAGGACTGAGTTTGATACCCCTGGTTTTTAAAGCATCCGTGTGATAACAAACCTGGAAAGTGACGTGAGGATTTGGGGAGAAAACAAGATATTGTTAGAAAGGCATTCCAGTGAATCATTCATGGGATATATCGTATAGTAAGAAGAGAAAGAAAAAATTAATAATCAAGAAGTAAGAAAGAAAAATTAATGAATCGTGAAAGGAAAAGAATGCAGCAGACTGAAAAGAGCTTCATGCCACAGATATTTTTGTGCTACCATATCACATTGAAATACCAAGCGTTATATTCTTCTGACAACTGAAAATAAAACATGAAGGAAAACTGACAGCTCATTCAGTCAAACTGGCTAATAATTATTAATTGGGTAACACTTCAGTATAGGGAACAGGTATTCACTATTAACTACAACTTTTGCCTCAATTAACTCGTAATTTACTGCTTATTAATAGTTAGTAAGGTAGTTTTTGTAGCATTTAAATTTAAGTATGCAGAATAAGGCATTAATACATGCTCAATAAGTATGAATAAACAACCAATACACTAGTAATATGCAAGCTAATAAGCAACTAGTTAAAAGTGAGAATTGAACCCTAAAAATAAAGTGTTACCATTATTTGTAGTGCAACCTTATTATTTGAAATATAGAACATAATGGCTGAGAAGTAATTACTTATTCAAAAGAAGTACCTACTCCAGAGAGTATGCGATTTCAGACGCAGCCCTTGAAAGTCCCTATCAAAGAAAGCCACTCAGCGAACATATTTGCAACACTTCCGGGCAGCTTTTCGGGCCGTGCAGAACCAACTCCTGTCTACTTAAAGGGAGAAATACCGAGATCTCACATTTAAATATCATATTTCAAATCAGAATTTAAATCTCACATTAACAGTCCCACAAATGTTGTTTCTTGTGCTTAAATAGCATTAAAAAAACACACATTTCAGGTTGTTTCAGCTAATGTGCTTGTGTAGTCCTAAGCGTGTCTCAGGACACTGACTGATTCTATTGTAACTGGAGCTTCTAACGACCACTGCAGTGATGCAATGTCTTTACCAATTGCCAATTGGCTCTTATATTTAGAAGGTGGGAATTATTCCGCCACATTGCGTGTTGCAGTTTTTCCCATTCATAGTAGTATGAGTGGACTGTCTTGGTAAATAAACAGTCTTTATTTGGTGATGTCAGCCATAAAGGAAAGTTGTTTCAGAGGGGGATCAAGTTATTACATTTTGATTGCCCATTCATTCAACAACCATTTCATTCGGATCTGTGGAAGAAAAGATCTGTCGCGGTTTCTGTTACATCACAACTTTATGAACTCCAGCCTACCAAGGTTGCAATTTGTTATTACATTTTGATGAAAAATTATGCAATTTTTGCACAATAAAGTGCACTGATGAATCATTCACCATAACATCAGGAACAAATTTTAAGAATGTAAATAGGGTCAGTTTTGATTCCATTGTTTAATGTCTGCATTTCCCATAGTTCTTTGTTGTCATTCCGAAACCCATTGCTGTTTCTAATTAAAGGAGTCTGCCAACAACATATGCTTTATACCCCTTATGTGGAGAAGGTCTGCATACGTTGCATCTGTGCTAACCCTGCTATTAGCACAAATGTGTCATTGTTCACTCGCTAGTGTTTTGGTGTTATTCATTAGGGACTAAATTCACTGCATGCCGTACAGGACACTGGCTGGGTGTTTTCCACACTGTGTCATTGTCTGTGGATGGATTCCTGTGAGATTTTATTGTCACCTTTGACATTGAGGTGACAACCACAGCAATGAACTCAGAAGTTTGGTTTTAAATATTTGGGTGAACTTTTTGACAGTGGCTCAGCCTTTATGGAAGAAGAGCGTGTATTTGTTTATGAAGTAGGAAAAGCTATTTATTTTATGAAAGAAATAAGCTAATTAGATTTTGGGGAAGATCAAAAGTTTAGTTGAAACTTAGAAGTGGCTACGGCTTACCACTTGCTGAGTAATGTTTTAATGTTTTGTTATTGAAAACGTGCGCTCACTGATTAGAGACGTGTAGATGTCTACTTCACGTGTCTCCACAAACAACTTAAAAGGGAAACCTTCAAACAAGTTTATTTGTTTATGTGTTTGCATAAGCATAATTTGATTATAGACTATAGATGTTTGTTTTATGCTAAAGTGTGTAATTTCTGTGCCACTAGCATCCACCAAACAGAATGGCAAAAATGTTTTGAAATGTTTTCAAGTATGTTCTTCTAAACACTCCTCCTATCTGCAATTGGTCGGTTAACAGACAGAACCACCCCAAACATACGTAACTGGTTGAGCCAAGGTGTTGAGCCAAGTCAGGACGTTCAAACAATTCTTAGCGATTCCCAGTTTTGATTCCAATAAGGTAAAAAAAGTCAAACATTTGGCTATCAAACATATTTATTATGTCTCTTTTATTTAATATGGACCCGCAGAAAAAAAATCAACCTGCAGCAACAATTTAAAAGTAGCCCAACTTGGCAACACTGGATGTGTGTGCAAAGAAAACGTCTCAGGTTACGTATGTAACCATGGTTCCCTGAGAACAGGGAACGAGACTCTGCGTTTGGAAACGCATTGGGGAACGCCTCCGCGTGAACCGGTGTCTGAAAACAATATCAACTCACGACAATCTTATTGGCCGGCGACAGCCTATGATGTCATCATAGCGCGACCCGGAAGTATATAAGGAGCGCCTAGAGAACCAGTCAGTATCTTTTCGTCTGAAGGGACTGTTCAGCAGGCAGCCCCGATGCATAGCTAGGAAACGCAGAGTCTCGGTTCCTGTTCTCAGGGAACCATGGTTACATACGTAACCTGAGACGTTCCCTTTCGAAAGGGAACTCAACTCTGCATTCGGAAACACATTGGGGAACGATATACCCACGCCGCCATGCTTGAGGCTGTACATACGCGGGGGCAGGGTGGCTTTGAGGATTCAGGAGGCTCACCATCCTCATCCTCATCAGCCATCTCCTGCTCTCTTGTTTGGCTTAGAACAAGAAGAGCAACTGCTGCTGAATCTAACAATGTCATAGACAACACATCATCATAATCACACAGCTCTCTCCCGGCAGCCGTCGAAGGTCGCGGGGAATTTCACCCCTTCAACTCTTCAACAAGCTCCAGCTGAAAACCCCTTGATCTAGTCTCTACTCTGCCTCAGCAAGAGTAAGACCCAAACCATTAGGTGCAGCTGCCGGTCCTTCTCCTCTCGAGGAAAAGACCAGAAGAGAGTGGAGCATTTTACAAGTAAAACACACTCACAATAACAAACAGACAGATCCCACAAGAACTGCCTGTCCACGCTCTTTGTTCTCATAAAAGACAACGTTATAAGTTATGTGTGTGATCAGATGTCAACTCTATTGGACATGGATGCACATACTTCCTGAAACGTTTGTCAGACATACATTGTCTTACCTTAACATCGGTTTGATATCGTTTCAAACGAAACAGTCCCTGAAGACGAAAAAGATACTGACTGGTTCTCTAGGCGCTCCTTATATACTTCCGGGTCGCGCTATAATGACGTCATAGGCTGTCGCCGGCCAATAGGATTGTCGTGAGTTGATATTGTTCTCAGACACCGGTTCACGCGGAGGCATTCCCCAATGCGTTTCCGAACACAGAGTTGAGTTCCCTTTCGAAAGGGAACCGTAATATTACCGAATTGAGTTCTCTTTCGCATCTACTTGCGCTTGCATGGTTTAAAATCACATTAAAATGCGCACACAGGAATCAAAATTTTAGTTTTGTAACAAGTATCAGATTCCAGAATTGGAATCAATTTTCGAAGCCCAACCCTAACAACTAGTTTACGTCTTCGTTTTTTCTTGTGTATGGCAACTATACTGTGAACTACAAGTGTACTTGTTAGTATACTGATAGTTTACTAGCTATATACTTCAGCATACTTGTAGTTTTCTTTACGTGAACTTATCATACTTATACAGTAGTTTACAAATTTATTATTTTTGCATTTTAGTTTAATTAAGTACACTTATAAGTTTCTATTTAATTTTTATACATCAACAAATATAACTTTAACTGTACTTTAAAGGGATAGTTCACCCAAAATGAAAATTCTGTCATTAATTACTCACCCTCATGTCGGTCCAAACCCGTAAGACTTTCGTTCTTCTTCGGAACACAAATGAAGATCTTTTTGATGAAATCTGAAATCTTTCAGTCCCTCCATAGACACTACCACTTAAACTACCATTTTGGCACTTCAAAAGGTTCATGAAGAGATTGTAAAACTAATCCATATGAATTGAGTGGTTTAGTCCAAATTTTCTGAAGAGACACGATCACTTTAAATAATGAACATTTCGAATTTAGGCTTTTATTTACATATAAACATTCATCAACTCACACATTGGTTGTGGTAAACCAACAGAAGCTCAAGCGTATTTGCTTGACATGCGAGAACCAGTGAGGTTCGTTCTCGTGTGTTACTCTGCAACGTTTGAGCTTCCGCAAGAGGTTTGTTCTCGTGCATCAAGCAGGTTCGGTTGAGCTTCTGTTTATGTATAAAGCGATCGAGTCTCTTCAGAAAATTTGGACTAAACCACTCAATTCCTATGGATTAGTTTTACAGTTTCTTTATGAACTTTTTGAAGTGTCAAATATTTCCATTGTGTTGCTGTCAATGGAGAGACAGAAAGCTCTCAGATTTCATCAAAAAGATCTTCATTTGTGTTCCGAAGATGAATGAAAGTCTTACGGGTTTGAAACGACACGAGGGTGAGCAAAAAGTAGACTTGTAGACCCTTAAAGTTGACTTGTTAACTCGTACACTACCAGTGGATTTATACCAATGATTTATGTATTACATAAAGAGACTGGCACATTTTGCTATGTGACTTGATATTTTATGATGACATTTACAATTATTTATTCTGATAACTGCTTATAATAGAAGCCAGTATAAAGTTTTTTTACAATAATCTCACATCTTGAAAGAATTGTCAATAAAATAAGCTAAATGCTTCTGTGTGCGTTGAGAGCACTGTGAAGATCAGATTCAGTTCCACCCACGTACTGTATACTATTTACTCTAAACTATTCCATCCCACTAAAATAAGCTAAATGCTTCTGTGTGCGTTGAGAGCACTGTGAAGATCAGATTCAGTTCCACCCACGTACTGTATACTATTTACTCTAAACTATTCCATCCCACGTTACTCTAAACTTGAACATGTAAGTTTATACATAGTGTGTTAAACGTGCTGGAGTACTACCTCAAAGAAGCCATTATGTGTGAAAAAGTATAGGCTACTCTAAACAAGCCAAACATACTTAAAATAAGTATACTTTTCATACTGTAAGTATATCTCAATCAAAAGATCAAGTATATCATAAGAACAAGTATAGGCCAAATATATTAAGACTTTTCTGTGTACTTGTTACATAAAAAGTAGATTGAATGTATGCTATCATATTTCTTTAGTTTAAAAGAAGTAATAGCACAAATAGCACAATAATAAACCTCTTTTTTGTAAGAGAATGGCGTACTAATAGTTGCATCTGCTTTTCAGCTGAAATAGTATAAAGTATTTAAACACTGGTAAAATTAAACATGGCAACTTTAAGAACACCAGCCAACCAACGTCACTGTTTGAAATGTTATGAGCTACACACAAATATACCGTGCACACAAATTATTATCAGGCACTGGTAACATGTGTGGACAGACACTTCTGTCTCTCTCTGTCCACTGTCCTCAGCGGCCTTCCTGAACGTGCTGATGAACTGTCAGTGGCAGAGTCTGTGGTGTCGAGTGGAGGACGGGATTCTGAAGATGTATCGAGATGAGGAGTCAGAAGAGACCCCTCAGTACACAGTTCAGCTCAGAGGGAGTGAGGTCCGTCCCGGCCCGGATACAGCACATGCTTACCGCATTACCATCACACAACACGGAGACCAGGTGGCTGTACTAGAGGTACAATAAAGATTTTTGCTTATGATTTTTTAAATTTGCTTACCTCAGATGTTGATCTCCTATGCTGTGAACTGATTTAGAGAAGCTATAGTAGCAACAGTGTTATTTTAATATTATTTATATACTATTATAGTATTTATTAATATTTTGAATAAGCTTCAGTAATCATTTAATTTTAGTTTTTTAGTTTTAATAATTTTATGTGGTTTTGTAATATTTATTAGTTTTTTTTTTTTTTAAATATTAATATTTAGCTTTAATTTACTTTTATTTTGATTTTTAGTTTTAGTAATTTTGGTATTTTTGGAATTTAAACTAAAATTGGAAGTTTAAGTTTTCAATAAATTTTCAATTTTATTTTATTTCAGATTTATTTCAATTAAAAATATTTTAATAGTAACAACACTGAATAGAAATTTTTGTGTATCCATTGGCATGAAGTCGGATAGGAGGGTTAAAACATGTTAGGATATTATTTGTTAATGTTTTTTCGCTGCCCACACATCATTTTAGAGGCAAACGTTTCCACACTAACAAAAAGTCCCTGGATATTTAGGGCATGGTAATACTATGGTAATGCTATTTTTGTTTGTTTGTTTGTTTGTTTGTTTGACCAAAAAGTACAGCTGTCATTGATTTTTTTTTTTTTTTTTTGACATGATACCATGTTCTTTTGTTCATGTACTTTGGTATTTATAAAATTACCACTGTATCACCATCTGATGCCATTGCTGTACCATAGTAGTGCAACAGTAAGGCCTACTTATAAAGGGCAGGGATATTTACGAGTAAAGTGAATGTGGTCTATTTTGATTTCTTGTTGTTTTGAACTGTTATCACCGTTTTATTAATTACTGTAGATTTTTTTCTTCATGTATGAATGTGCAGGCAAATTGTGCAGATGATAAAGAGCAGTGGGTTCAGCTCCTGCAGGATGGGAGTTCCACTGTAGCTGGTTCTCCATATCAACACACCAGCCACGAGTCACTGAGGTACACATACTCACATGCTGTCTGTCTGCTGCCAGCATTCCATATGAACCAAGCATGAATCACTGAACTACACACACACTCATAAAAATACTCACATTCTTTCCGCATCCTCTTTCCATTCTTCTGTTTCCTCTGTTCCTTAGTGGTCTGAAAAGCCGCAAGTTCCCCACCTCAAACATGTACATGGACGACCCCTTTCAGCAGCTGTGTGGTGGAATCCACACTCAGCCCATCTATTCAAACTCATCCATACTTGAGCACATGGTACGGTCCAGCAGGGGGGTTTTAAAAGACCAATGAAGAATGAAGTGCATGTGACCTATGTAACCAGATTAAAAATAATCTAATAGTAGTTCTCTGGTTTGAGCAAGCTGATCAGTTTTGTCTGCAGATTAGTTATATATCACTTGTTATGCTTTGTGTTTAGGCATTTTTTTTAAATCAACAAAATAAATTTGTTTGTACACTCCCATTCAGAAGTTTTGAGGTCAAAACGCATTTTTTATATATATATATATATATATATATATAAAGTAATTGATAAAAAGTAACAGTAAATACATTTATAGTGTGACAAAAGAGTACTATTTCAAATAAATACTATTCTTTTGACTTTCTTTTCATCAAAGAATTTTTTAAAAATGTATCACAGTTTTCACAAAAATATTATAAAGCTTATGTTTTGAACATTGATAATAATAATAAATGTTTCTTGATCACCAAAACAGTATATTAGAATGATTTTTGAAGGATTTCTGAAAGACTGGAGTAATGGCTGTGGAAAATATAGCCTTGCCATCACAGGAATAGATTACTTTTTAAAATATATTAAATAGAAAAGAGTTCTTTTAAATTGTAATTATATTTCACAATATTACTGTTTTTACTGTATTTTTGATTAAATAAATGTAGCCTTGGTGAGCATAAGAGACATAAAAAATTTTACATTTTACATTAAAATTAAACTTTTGAATGATTGTGTATGTGTTAACGCACAATTGGTACCGTGTTCATTATCAGCCGATATTACAGATTTTTTTTTTTTACTTTATCAGTATCAGTCAATATTGGATATATATTGGCTGATACTCCATATTTAATTGTGATGATCATTTTCTCCATATTTGTACATTAAGATTACATTTACTGTCATATAACAATCACTTAAAGTTATTTGAAAACTAATAACACTGTTAAATGTAATGTGTAGCAAATCTCAGAATGAATATCCATCCTTGGTGACATCATAAAAAGGAAAATGGTTTCAGAGCAAGTTATCATATTTCGATTAAAGATTACAAAGACATTTTAAATAACGTGTTAATATTTCATAATAACGCATAATTGTTCTCAATGTGCACTATATGATACTAAATTTTGATTTCATGTTGCCTTTTTTGAATTCATGTACAGTCGTTGCTTGTTCATTGCTAGTCTGACAAACTAACATTACTTATAACGTATACATCTGTTCCATCCATTTCTCAGTTTCAGAAACCTTACACTGGTGGAAACGGAGAATTGGTGTCATCCAAGGATTCTGCCAACTACAGCAATAATGAAATCTTCAGCAACCACAGTGAGTCAGTCATATTACTCCAGTCCCTAATCCTGAGTTGCACTTTTTAAGAAAGGAAATGCATTAAGATTAAAATATACTGTACATTTATAGTTCTCTCTCATTTTATCCCATTTTCTACTCTCATTGCCTGATCCCACTCATTCTGTCACCAACTTGGTTGTAAAAATCATTTTAAAACTGCTTTTACATTCATGGGAATTTTTTTCACTCTAACCTCATTGCTTTAAGCAGATCAGCATTATCACATATAATCAGTCTTTCCAGGTCATTTTTCTCTCATAAAAATCTTTAAGAATACTTTAATGCATTTGGTCAATGAAATGAGAGATGCAAATGGATGTTGGAAGTTATGATCTACATTTATAGACCCTCTCACAGGCCCTAGGCGACCGCCTGTATCGCCTATAGGACAGGCCAAGCATAAGCTCATTTCCCACTTGAGCACAAAACATATGATTAAGACATACACAGCTTTCCTAACCCATCACTCCCTCGTTTACTTGACAATTCAAAGGCATCTGCTTTTAATTTGAACAGTGCTAAATAATTATATGGTGGATGGTGCCTGAGCTCAAAGCTCAGCTTTCCATGCTCATTTTTTATGGATATCCATAACATCCCAGAGCATAATTTTGTGCTTTTCACATGTTTTATTAGCTTAATTAGGCCAGTGTGACCTGTATAAAACACTATAACATTACATTCTTAATTAATGTTAATTAATGTTTAGATGCTCTGATCTTTTCTTGTGCAAATGGACATTAAGTTTTTCTATTGACTTCTATTGACAAAAGTGTTTCTATTGACTAATACAGTTTGTACTGTAAAACTGTTACTTTGTGAAATATTATTACAATTTAAAATAAATATTTTCTATTTTAATATACACTATATTGCCAAAAGTTTTGGGACATCTGCCTTTACATGCACATGAACTTTAAAGACATCCCATTCTTAATCCATAGGGTTTAATATGGAGTTGGCTCACCCTTTGCAGCTATAACAACTTCAACTCTTCTGGGAAGGCTTTCCACAAGGTTTAGGAGTGTGTTTATGGGAAATTTTGAATATTCTTCTAGAAGCGCATTTGTGAGGTCAGGCACTGATGTTGGATGAGAAGGCCTGGCTCACAGTCTCCGCTCTAATTCATCCCAGAGGTGTTCTGTCAGGTTGAGGTCAGGACTCTTTGCAAGCCAGTCAAGTTTTTCCACACCAAACTCGGTCGTCCATGTCTTTATGGACCTTGCTTTGTGCACTGGTGCGCAGTCATGTTGGAACAGGAAGGGGCCATCCCCAAACTGTTCCCACAAAGTTGGGAGCATGAAATTGTCCAAAATGTCTTGGTATGCTGAAGCATTAAGAGTTCCTTTCACTGCAACTAAGGGGCCAAGCCCAACCCCTGAAAAACAACACCACACCATAATCCCCCCTTCACCAAACTTTACACTTGGTACAATGCAGTCAAGCAAGTACCGTTCTCCTGGCGACCACCAAACCCAGACTCGTCCATCAGATTGCCAGACAGAGACGTGCTTTACACCACTGCATCCGACGCTTTGCATTGCACTTGGTAATGTAAGGCTTGGATGCAGCTGCTCGGCCATGGAATTCCATGTCCATGAAGCTCTCTACACATTGTTCTTGAGCTAATCTGAAGGCCACAGGAAGTTTGGAGGTCTGTAGCTATTGACTCTGCAGAAAGTTGGCGAATTCTGCGCACTGTGCGCCTCAGCATGTGCTGAGCCCTCTCTGTGATTTCACGTGGCCTACCACTTTGTGGCTTTTGTCCCCAATTGCTTCCACTTTGTTATAATACCACTAACAGTTGACCGTGGAATATTTAGTGTTGAGGAAATTTAATGAATGGACTTAATGCACAGGTGGGAACCTATCATGGTACCACGCTTGAATTCACTGAGCTTCTGAGAGCGACCCATTCTTTCACAAATGTTTGTAGAAGCAGACTGCATGCCTAGGTGCTTGATTTTATACACCTGTGGCCATGGAAGTGATTGGAACACCTGAATTCAATGATTTGGAAGGGTGTCCCAATACTTTTGGCGATATAGTGTATTTTAAAAATGTCATTTATTCCTGTGATGACAAAACAGAGCTTTCAGCATCATTACTCCAGTCTTCAGTGTCACATGATCCTTCAGAAATATGCTGATTTGGTGCTCAAGAAACATTGTTATTATAATAAAAGTTGAAAACAGCTGTGCTGCTCAATATTTTTGTGGAAACCATACTTTTTTTTTTTTTTTTTTTCTTTTTTTCAGGATTCTTTAAGGAGTAGAAAGTTCTAAAGAACAGCATTTATTTGAAATAAAAATCTTTTGTAACATTATAAATGTCTTCTTTACTGTCACTTTTGATCAATTTAATGCATCCTTGCCAAATAAAAGTATTCATTTCTTAAAAAAACACCTTTACTGACACTTAAAGTTTTGAATGGTAGTGTTGGAGCTGTATTAGAATACGTCAGTGTGTAAGCATGTGTTTTATAGTGTGTACTATAGGGCATGTGAGGTGACTCTGTGTTTCTGGACTGTCTCAGCAGAGGAAGGCAAGACTCTTGTGCTCCCATTTTGGTAGGGATCAGTGGTGGCTGGCGTATTTTTTCTTCTCCCTTGTGGTTTTGGTCGCAGTGCAGGGATGTAGCATTGTGGCATGTGCGCACACACACACACACATCCTTTAAGATTCTTCTGAACCCAACTTTCCAGGACGTGCTCTACTCAGGGAGGAGAATAAGACAGAGTAAAGTAGAAAAGTGAACATCTACATCTAAAACATCTACAAGACGATGAATAATCATACAGTACCTTTTAGAAAATAAATTATCTTAAAATGCTTTTCATATTCAAACAATTTTTTCCTACTAACACTGTTCAGCAGTGGACACGTGATTTAGAAGAGAATTCAATAAAATGTTATTTTTTCTTCTGAAAGTTATGAACATTTCCACAAAATGTCATTCCCACCACATCTCAAATGATGTTTAGTGTTTTAAAAGCATTCTGTGGTGGAATCACACAAAATTACAGAAATTATGCACAATATAAATATTTTGTTCACAATTAAATTTTTCAGTTGAATTGATTTTTTTTCCTTTACACATCACATATCTCATATTTTATCTCAAGCCCTTCGTTGGCACTATTTATGTTATTCATATTATTGGTCAGTTTTTACGAAGCCCCACTAATGACATGCTGGAAAAAAATATGTGTATCGTGGCCACGAATTAACAATTCATTCCCACGACTTACTAATAAATCAGCATGTTTTACTAATTTGTTCCCTCGTTTTAGTTAAATCAAATCGAGGGAACAAATTAGTTCACAGTGCCCACAATTTTACTAAAACGAGTGAACGAATTAGTAAATTGCTGCTATGATTTACTAAAATGAGAGAACTAATTCCTAATTTGTGGGAACAAATTCAATATATAAAATGATATATATATATATATATATATATATATATATATATTTGGCTGTATGTCATGTATGTGTCAGGTGTAGCTGTAGAGAATGCGCACGACGCAGAAGTATAAACAGAAATGTCTTTAATAATAAATCTAAAAAACCAAACACACATGGGAGATTATTAGGAATTGAGAATATAACACAACCGCATAAACTATAGACGATACCGGACAAAGCAACAGAATGAAACTCAGCGCTTAAACACAAGGAACAAACGAAGGGAACTAAATGAACACAGATGAACAGAATCTAATAATCGATAAACCATATAGCAACCAACTAGAGCGTGAGTGAGTAACCAATAGAACTAATATGAATAGGCAAACGGGAGAGAGAAAACAGAACATACATGTTACAGTGCTATACAAAAATGACATCATCATTACATACAATACCATTTAAAAGTTTGGGGTCAGTGAGAATTTTTTTTTATTTAAATAAAATTAACACTTTTATTCAGCAAGAATGCATTAAATTGATCAAAATTGACAGTAAAAACATTTGAAATGTTACAAAAGATTTCTATCGAATAAGTACTGTCCTTTTGACCTTTCTATTCATCATTTTAAAAAAATGTATCAAGGTCTCCACAAAAATATTAAGCAGCACAACTGTTTTCAACAGTGATAACAGTAAGAAATATTTATTGAGCAGCAAATCAGCTGAAGGATCATGTGACACTGAAGACAGGAGTAATGGATGTTGGAAATTTAGATTTATAAGCACAGGAAAAAATTACATTTTGAAATATATTAAAATTTTAATAATATTTCACAGTATTACTGTATTTTGTAATCAAATAAATGCAGTCTTGGTGAGCATAAGAGACTTCTTTTAAAAACATTACAAAATCTTACCAATCCCCTGTGTGTTTGTTTTAGGTACAAAAGTGTTTGAGATTGAGAGGGGAGTGCAGAAGCTGGACCTGACAGGAAAGAGTTGTGTGCAGTTACGAGCAGGGTCAGAGATCAACCTCGTGAGCGTGGGGACGAAGCCAGCTAAACGGAATTCCTTCAGACGGTCCCTTGCTTTCTGCACTGAACGAGCACAGGTAACAACTATCCGCCTGATACTTCCCTTACATTAAAAGCACAGTAGCCATTGGTACAGTGATGATATCAGATTATAATACCATGGAACTTTGATATTGTATCACAGTACTGAATGATTACCATATTCGTGCATTATGGTATTTGGTACATTAAGACACTTCAAGGAAATCCATGGTGTTACCATACTTACAAAAAATTACCAGACAGTACCACAGTAATACCATGTTTGTTTGTTTGTTTGTTTGTTTTTTTAACATATCATGCAGTACCTTGTTATTCTTGGAATACCATGTAAATTCGTGAAATTTTAGTATCATTGAGATACTATTATAGTTTTTTGTTAATATTTTGAAGTAGTTTTTATTTTTATATGTTCCATTTTTATTTTAAAGTTTAAGTAATTTTGTTGTGTGTCATTTTTATTATTTTTTAAATATGTCTATGTAGTTTTTATTAATTTTTATTTTTGTACATCAAGTTAAACTAAATGAAAATGAGAAATGAGAACATTTACATTTTTTTTATATTTATTTTATTTCCATTAACGTTTATTTTATTTTAAGTAACACTTTTTTTTATGGTTTTTGTTTTAGTTAACTAAATCCTTGTATGCTGGCATTGCCATCTGACGACATCACTGTATCATGGTGCTGCCACAGTAATGTTAGAAAAACCACAGTAAACTTAGTACATGCCCAAAAAACATGATAATACCATAGTATTATTTGTAAGGGCTGATGGGAGCCGTTTAAAGTGGCACTTGGGTCTCGGTAGATGACTGAGCTGCTGAAGTTGAAGTTTTATTATTACACTGCCATCTGTTGTTTGGATTGTGTAATTGCAACACTTTTCAACAAGTTAATATTGATTTGTAAGATAAAATACATGAGACAAAGATGAGGATGCTTGATTTTGAGCCATTTAGAGGTGTTTTTTAATGTAATTTTTTTGTGGCTAGTCTTGTTTGGCGCTTTGTTTGTCAGTTGCCGCTGCTGTTGTGAGTTCAGTAATTACAGTGGGTTGGACTGGGAGCCACTTCCTCCCCGAGGAGCAGAGAATAACGCTCAGATAAGAGCTGTTTTAACCGACCATTACACCCTACTTTATCAGACAATGATGTGTAGGCTCAGTGGAGGAGTCTGCTGACTTTTGACATGTTTTTAGAAGCAGCTGTGACTCTTGTTTGAGTCATTTAGGATATTTGACCATTTCACCCTATAAAAGGAAATGTCTGAGTCTTGAACACTCACCTCTGTTTTTCTGTCTCTCAAAGGGGGGCTTTCTGACCCCACTCTTGAGAAGAACTGCCTCAGCAAAAAGCACCCTAAAGAAAGCTCCGTCTGCCCTGTTTATCGAGCATGGCAGGGTCTTCCAAAGGAGGAAGGTAAGATTCCTTCAGCATGAGCATACTGCACAGCCTCCCACATGGATCTGTAATTGTATTGGATTTCCCGATGACTCAGTAGATGAACTGACAACTAAAACCAGCCTCTGACTTGAATGACTTTTGACCTTCATTATATGGACAAAAACGTTCCACAGAAGAAACTAAACTAATAATTAACTAATGAGAGTCATAAATTACATGATTAAGACCAACACATATTTTTTTTCAGTAAATGTCACCCAGGGTTATTATTGTTAACTAAAACTAAAACAATTTTTTGTTAATTGAAGTAAAGCTGAAATAAAATAAAATAAAATAATTCAAACTAAACTGTTACCTTGGCAAGCTGAAGCACTAAAATTACTAACTGGAAATAAATAACAACTAAAAGGGGAAAAAGATTAAACCTAAACAGTAATATTTTATATATATATATATATATACCAACTTTTATGTAGATGCGATTAATCACGATTAATTGATTTGACAGTACTAAAAAAAATAAGAACACTGACAAACAGTCAAATACAGTCAAACCAAAAATTATTCAGACATTTTTGATATTTTTGATATATTTTTACTAGTGGGTGCAGGATACTATAGTTCATTTATGTAAGTGAGGATAGCAAAATAAAGTAAACTGTGACATATTATACCCAAAAATTCTTCATACAGTGGACTACCAGTAAAAATGATAAAAATTTGGAACCAAAAATTATTCAGACACTTTGACCTGACCATGTTTTGCTTAAGTGTTATCTGACATAATTAAGATAATTTTTTTCTGACACAGTTTAACTCTGAGATCTTATCATATTTTATTACCATTTAACTATAGTGAATAAACTGTATTAATGAATGAAATGTTCAAGGTGTCTAAATAAATTTTGGTTTGACTGTACATAATGGTAAAATAACACTGCTATGACCCTTAACCTCTTTCTGTTTGTGTTTGTAGGAGTGGGAAACCAAAGCTTCAGGTTGACATCAAGAAAAGACTCTCCCATATTCCCCTCATATTGTCAGTATATTATTGCACTGAAAATAATATTCTTTCCAAGCATGTGGATCATGCAGTGGTTTAGATTTCTAAAGTTCTTTGTTATTTTTTGGGGTCCTTGGTACTGTTAGGAAAATAACCGATCAAACAAACACTTTAGCGCCATATTCTGTTCATATACAAACTTTCATCTTCACACACAGAGGGCTACAAAATAGGGAGCAACTGCAAAACATTTTTATATTCCTAGTAAATGTTTGTTGAGATGATGCTGATGTACATTTCTTCAGAAATGTAAGATAACTTTGACACCATCATTTCAGGTAGAATAACTATGTGTATAGAATGGCACATTTAAATAAAGTGGAGTTTTACGTGTATCATCATAGCACAATATTTATCCTTATGTAAATCACTTTGCACTTGAACTCAACCTAAACTGTGTTTGTGGTTTTCAGGAAGGCATTGTTATGGTCAAAATCAGGAATCATCAGTGTGAAGATCAAACAGGATATGCTTATAGCTAAATGATTATTGATTATGATTATTGAAGAGTAATTACCTCTTTCTTTTTTATTTTCACAAGACTCACAAATCTGTGGTAATTTATCAACATTTGTACAGTTTATTTCAGTGCACATACAGTATATTATGTGTTGAGCTTTTTTAATAATGTGCCATAACCACGTTTTTTATCCATGTTTTTTATGAAGCATTGATTTGTCATTACAGCTGAAGAGATTTTGCTGGTATTGATCCCACTTTAGGGAAGTTTTTTCTGTATAGTTTGGTAACTTGTTTATGATAGAATGGCCTAATATTGCTGTACAAATGACTGTGGAGAACAAAAACACCACTAATGAGCATAGTATTTGTACAATAAATAAAGCAATGCTGGATAAAGCATAATTTATTCATTTGTCCTTGTCTATGAATCTTGCTCTTTTTTCCTGCTTGTTTTCTCGAGAGAGAGTAAATTTTATGCAAAATGGTATGACATTGTATGGTTGCCATAATGTGTTGATTTCATTCAAGGTTAATGTAGGAACAGTGAGGACCTTTTTCTGTGAAAGAACTATTCCAGATTCAATACAAGTTAAATTCAGTTGACCATTTTAAAACATTTTGGATTTTTTTTTTTTTTTTTAGAAAATCTTTTCTAAAGGTTATTTGCATTGAGGAGACAGCAACTCTTGTGCAAAAAAAGTGCATTTTAGCATATATTAAATGTAATTATTCAAATGTAAGAGTGATTTTTTTGATATCGTTATGTAATTTCTTCTATTGTCTTTGAAATATGGTTAAAGATATGGTTAAAGTGTACTGCTGTATGTACTGGCAAGCATTTATGTAAACTAATTTCTTATACTTTAATTCTTGAATTTCTTTAATTTCTTTAATTAATGTACAGTGTATGTACTACTTTAAATGTAATATTGAATAACACACTACAGTTAAATTCATAATCAAGTAGGCTACTTGACATCTGCTTTAGTATGTTAGTCAACATATCGAAATAAGTGTACTTATTAAATGCATAACAAAAGATTATTCAAACATAACTTAAAATGTACTTTAAAGTAATATGTTTAATTTTGCATTATTATAAAGTGCACTTTTTAAAAGTGTACTTAAGTGTATTAAGAAACATAGTCATGAAAGTTTACTCTTTAAAACGGGTCTCTAAACTGTCCTGCAGAGTTTAGCACCAATTAATCAAGGTCTAGGCATACTAGTAACTTCCAGGCAGGTGTTTTGAGGCAAGCTGGAACTAAACTCTGCAGGACAGTGGCCCTCCAGGACCGAGTTTGGACACCCCTGCTTTAAAGTGACTTTCAGTAATATTTTATCTGCAAGTACAGTTTTTTAATATTATACTTTTAAAATTTGTAGTATGTTAGTCAACATATCGAAGTGCACATTCAATGTGAGACACAAGGTGAGGGTCCACATACTTATATTATTTGTGAAATTGCATTAAAACCCTTGTGGAATTTTAATTAAGGTACCTTTTCAAATATCATGTGGGTTTATCAAATTTAAAATTTTTTGCAGTGGACTTGATAATTAGCCTGTATGGTATGGAGATTATGCTACATAAATTGAAAATTAAAATTGATATTTTTGTAATGACTTGTCTGAAAATGTCTTTTTTTTTTTTTTTTGAGAGTTTCAGTCGGACTGTGTAGTGTGTACACTGTGACAGTCATGACAGTGGGGGTCAGTGTTCGCTACTGCAGGCAGATAGTGAAGCTCAAGCTAAGCAGCCACATAAACAATGCTTACAAACTACTAGCACTATATAACGATATAAAAATGTCCAAAACGTAATATAGAATTTGATAAGCTTTGCTGCGATCCAGCCATGGACATGTTTAATAAAGTGACGTCTTTTCTGCAGCAGGCTTTGGAAACAGTGAGTAAACATTGACTTTTGAATATCTTCAAACTAGCCTGTTAGCTTAGCTGAGCTAATATAGAAAACAAATCTCGAGACACTTGTTGCGCGATACTGTAAAACTTTATAAAAGTGCTATATACGTTATGAACTGCTGTATATAAACGAAATACGCAATTTGGTAGACTGTCAACGTGTTGTCACGCCTTTCAGTGTTTTATATGAAGATATATACATTGTCTTCAGTTTAGCTTGTGTGCTACAGAAGTTGAGTACACTAATCAGTAGATTGTGTTGATTTGCTGTCTTTTATTGTTTATTATGTCCATGTATGAGGTATTTACGATATTAGGGGATATGTGTGAGTTTTTTTGTTGTTGTTGTTTTTGTTCCCCATACACTTTTGGGTTTGTCATTAGAGAATTTGTTCACGTGGAAAGTGCAGATATGCACGCGTGGGTCTGGACAAGTTTCTGACAGGAGAAAAAATTTCCTTAAAACCTTAAAAAGGTTGACAGCATACCTGCATATACAGAAGTACTTACATAACATATTTGAAGACTTAAGCCACACTTAAAATGCATTGGCATTTTAACTTTTAACAAAATTTAGGGTAAGATATTGAAATTGTTCAAAATGACAGTAAAGACATTTATAATGTTACCAAAGATTTATATTTCAAATAAATACTGTTCTTTTGAACTTTCTAATAATCAAATAATCTTTAAAAATAATAATAATAATAATAATAATAATAATAATAATAATAAAGTATCATGTTTCCACAAAATATTAAGCTGCACAACAGTTTTCAAAATTGATAATAATACTAAATGTTTCGTGAGCAGCAAATCAGAATAAATTCTGAATGATCATGTGACACTTGAAGACTGGAGTAATGATGCTGAAAATTCAGCTTTGCCATCACAGGAATAAATTACATTTTAAAATGTAATGTATATTTTAACTGTAACAATATTTCATAAAAAGTTATTATGGTTTAAGGATTATGCATTTACAGGATCTCAGTGTTAATGATCATATACAATTAATGACAGTAACAAAAGTGTAATTGCAGTAAAATACTGTTGATCCATTTCTGTTCTGGTTCTTATAGAGGGAGCCTTCGATAAACCTGCTGGACTCTTTTGTGGATCACTGGAAAGCAATAACCAACTATTACATTGAAACTTCAGGTAAAACTATAAGTTTAAATTGAAGTTAAGCAGTCATTTATTTGAGTGTTTATAACATACAGTGTGTTAAACAGTAAATTGTGCAGTGCTTCGATCTTATATCATTGGGGAAAAAAAGAGAAAAACATTAAGAGGAAAGGTAAAGTAGTTAAAGGAAAGTTTAAATTGTGCGTTTGTCTCTTGTACAAAGATGAGTCTTGTCCGGTGAAGCACACAGACATCCCATGGAGGCTCAGACAGATGCTGGACATCCTGGTGTATGAGGAGAAACAGCAAGGAGAGGAAACAGGTCCCTGCATGGAGTACCTGCTCCAGCACAAAATACTAGAGACACTTTGCACACTGGGAAAAGCACAGGTAGGAGGACACAGCCTCAAGACACAGATTAAAAATATATAAAGCTTTAAATAAACTGAAATATTGCTTCATTGTACAGTATCCTCCTGGCATGAGTCAACAAGTGATGCTGTTTTTCTCTAAAGTCCTGAGCCAGATCCAGAAACCTGTGCTACATTTAATCAATGTCTATCGGCCCGTACAGGTAAGACATGGTCAGTAGAAACTGTTATTGTATGGAAAAGAATTGTGAAGTTTTTTTAAAACATTGTCCTTTGAAAAAAAAAATGACATATTGATTTGGGACAATAAGATAACTGTTCAAAATATTTTAAAATGTTTTCAAAAGAAGTTTCTTATGCTCATCAAGGCTGCTGTTGAAATTTCAAAATAACATTATTTATTTAAAATAGATCTGTCGTAACCTTATAAATGACAGACTCCAAACTTTTGAAGTAAATAATGACAGAATCTTTTAGGTAAAGATTCTTTTAGCTTTCATATCATTAAGTGGACATTAAAACAATCAAGAAATTAAAATGAAAAAAATTTTTGTTTATTTTTTTAAATATATATATTTTTATTTAATTTTATTTGCGGCTTAATTTTGTACACATTTCAGCACCATGACTTTTCCATTAAAGCCACTATGATTATTTTTAACGTTTGGAGAGCATAATACAGTCACCACATTTTGGTATGAATGAAGCATCCAGTATTTCTATGGAAAATTAGGTTGCATTACACTCTCTGAAGTGGAAAATAATGTCTAATGTATTCCCTCTTGTCACTCTCTGTTATAGAAACTGATCCATCTGTGTGGACTCCCTGATTCACAGACAGAAAAAGAGGAGTCTCAGTTTCTCTTTGCTGTTTGCACTCGAGTCAAAAAAGACCCATATGTCCTCAACTATATCCTTGAGGTACTTTCTTTATTATGTCCTCTGACACTACTGTGTTGACTGTCATTTAAATTTAATCTGATTTAGATTGTGAATCTTAAAAATGATAAAAAAAAACACACCCACATTTCTATCACAAAGATTACCAAAGACTCTCAGAAGAGGTCCAGTTCTACCTCTGATGAGGCTGTGGAGAAGGGCTGCAGTGGAGCCTCCCGTCCTGAGAGGGCTCCCTCTCCATCGTCTCCCTCTACCAGTTCTGCCGCCTCCAGCTCACCTCAGGAAGCCACAGGCATTATCCCTGTACTCATTCACCTGGGGAAAAGTGAGGTGATTCATCATGAAAAAAATAATAAGATGGATTGGATGTGTAACTAAACAAAATGCATGACTGGGGAGAGGTATCCCAAGGCTTATTTACACCAAGTTTGACTCCAAATTTTAAAGTAAATTTAAACTGACATTACAGTGCATCACAATTACTTACCCTTAGAGTGTATCTGAATACTTTTACTGAAGAAAAAAAAAATATTCCTTCTATTTTTAATTTCCATCCACCTATTTTTATGTGCAGTTTGGGGGATATTGCATAAAAAAATTAAGATCTTCTGTGGACCCCCCAGCATTGCCTTGTGGTCCCTTTATTAAAAAAAAAGAAAAAAAAAAAAAAAAAGTGCTAAACAACATAAATTACATACTAAATTTAATTTTGTACAGTTTTAAGCACCTTTTTTTTTAACATTTGGACAGCATATACAGTAGAGTCACCAAATTTTGAGATGAAATGAAGCATTCAACTTTACATTCAGAATCATTGTTTTTAATTAGACTCCATTTCCCTCTCTCTTAGAAAAGTCGTGTTGTGCTCAGATCCATGGAGAGTTTGCTGCTGCTGGTCAGTTTACCACAGGAAGACACTGGACATCTGCTGGCTGAGAGAACTCCACTGTGTCACCTACTCGCTCAGAGACTGACTGAACTTTACTGCCTCATACCCTCATCACTCGACCCTGCAGACATCCACAGCTACTCCAGTGTACAGTGGAGGTTTGTGTCTGTTATGAAGTGCTGAATTGTTTACACTTTATTTGTGGACATGTGTCTTATCTCCTTATTACCTTACTTTATATCCTCCTCATCTCCTTATCTTGATAATCTGTTGTTGGTTTTGCAGAACTCCGTTCACACAGGACAGTACAGTGGAGAGCCATTCATTTCCTGGCATTGAGAACGTCCACAGGTTCTTCTGCTTTTGGACTACTGCAATGAGCTCATCAAAGAAGCACCAAGGGTTTGACAAAATCATTAATTTTGTGTTGAGCATGTGTGTATTTTATCTGTACATCTACATTAGTTTGTCCTGCTACATTTCCATCCACCTATTTTTATGCACATTTTGGGATATCGCATAAAACATTTGATGGATGGAAATGCCAAGATGCCCATAAATTAAAAAAATGCACATATAAAAAACATATGCGCTCAATTAAGGAATTTACATTTTTATCCAATAAGAAAACATGCATAAATTATGACGGGAACACATTTACTGAATAAATTCCTCACATTAATAAAGTCATATGACTTTTGCAATGGGACAGCATAACCAGGCTAACCAGCGGACTGATCTTGTTTCACAGCATCTGAAATGTTGTTTTGGTCCTTCTGAAATGCCTTAGCCAAAGTCTGTCATCAAAGTGACTCCGAAAGAAAGATAACAGGACCGCTTTTTATTGCATTTCGTCTGTGCACTCTGAGGCACAAGTAATTTATTACATATGAAAAAAGACTTGGAATAGGCATTTTTGTCAATTTTCATTTCGAGTACTGATGGGTACTCGGGGATGGAGCGTGTCTGTCATGGCGATAATGAAAATATTTTAATTAAAACACTTATGAAAATTTATGTTGATTAAAATATGACAATGAAATATGTCTATCAAAATATGAAAGTATGATTAGAAAAAATATCACTGCTATATTATCAATGATGCGTCAATGTTTTCGGAAAAAGATACATCTAAAAAGAATAGCTGCATGAGGTGAAGCTGATTGATGAACACCAGTAAACTGAAGCCTGTTCTATAAGTGAAATATCCTATGAGAATAATCAGATATCCTAGATACACATACATAAATGTAACATTACAACTTGTATCTGCACAAAAGGATGCAAATGCAAGTGAAAGCATTAATCCAATTCGTGGATGCACGCTCTCCCATAACAGTGCGCTGAAACACGAAACAATAAAGATCAAAGAATTCACTAACATTTTATAGTGCGTCATTATAATAATCATGTATATGACAGATTGGCGCCTTGCACATTTCTGCACTTAACTGTATTTTCAAAGAGAAAAAATAACTCTGCTGGATTATTAATAATATCATCAGTGTTTTTGAAAAAGACACATCTGCAAGGAATATGACTGTCTCAAATAACCCAAATTCATAAGTCAATAATGTCGGGCATTGCTGCTTGAGCTGACGCTTGAAAGTGAATGAACACCAGTAAACTGAAGTGCTTTGCTAGCGGTTTAATAAACTCAACCAAACGCAGCCCATATGAGATTAACCTTTTCAGATATATATGTAACAAAAAAGTTATATTACAACATATTACCATATTTGCACAAAAGGATGTGAATGCGCAAGTATGAACTTGATCATAGCAACTTGATCAGTCAATGAAGAAACTGGAGCATCTCTCAGATTTCATCAAAAAGGTCTTCATTTGTCAGTTCCGAAGATGAACAAAAGTCTTACGAGTCAAAGTGAGTGATTTTCCTTTTGACATTTGTTGTTTGATTATCCTGACAGACAGCAGCAGTTTTATTAGGCTGCTGTCACTTAAGAGCGAATACAAATCCAATATACTGTTACACACACATTTTTTTTTCCTCAACTGTGTGCATGTTTACTTAAGACAATAACCCACTTTATAGTTTATGTGAATAATTTCCAAAAAGGCATTTTGACATTTTTAAAAATGTGTACGTGTTTTGTGTGTGTACGTGCATATCCGAAGCTCCATTTGCCTATTCATGCGTTTGACTTTGACTCGGAGCGCTGGCACACAGAAAGTCTTCACCTGGGGAATGGTGTCTCTTTTGAAAGTGGTTTAATACGCAGTTAAATAAACGTTAAACAGAATTAACTCAAATCAAAAGATTCTTGCTTTTTATTATACATTTTAGCAAAATGTCCCAACTTTTCTGGAATCTGGGTTGTATTTTTTTATGGTATAGAAATGGTCTCACATACTGATTATAAACATATTGCACAAAATTATGTTTTTTTTTTTTTCCTTTAGGTACTTAAAAGGTGTTGAAATGGCCAGAGCAATTCACCTTCAGTGAAGCTTAAAAGGAGTCATCCAGCCTTCATTCTGCTTCAGATGTGAGTAGAAAGGTCCTCCTCAAAAGTTGCTGTCTGGCATCATAAATTAGAATTGTGAGTTTGCAGGATGACAGGAAGAATGGTGCTGATTTTTTTTAAACTTCTGGGGTGTCTAGGTCTGAGGTTGGGATCCTGGTACACACTCGCTCTGCTGTCCTGTTCTGTACGTCACATACGTTCTCCTGCGCTCCTGAGGAAACTGGTTCAGTTTCTGTTGGGCAATAGTACTGAGCACACATTGTGAACAGCGGCAGGACATACATACACACATTCTACGTTACCGCCTTATTGAACACTGCAAACCACATCTCAGACGAGGTAACTAGGTTAAAGGATTAACATATTTTCACTTCTGAGAGCATCACTTTTAGTGTTACAACGTGTCTTTTGCCCTCTTCTCTTTGTTAGATCACGTATTACAACGCTGTTGCATCTCTTCGAGGAACTTTTTACAGAAGCCCATAGCAAGAGCATCTTGACCAATCTGGGTGCTACGTAATATTGAGTGAAGCACAGCTACAGGCTGTCCGGATCAGGGTCGCGTAGACGAGAGACATGCAGTCGAGAGTGATCTTCTGGAAGAGTCCGAGTGAGCAGAGAGACGGAACACAGATTCTCTTCATTCTCATAGTGGCTCATCATTTATCGCTTCTCACTTCCTCTTTCTCCATCAGGGAGCTGAAGAGGATCCATTTTTCACAGCACATGTATGAAGACAGTGGGTTCAGTGGCACAGGAGCCTCTTCTATCTCTGCCCAGTGGCAGAGAAAGACCTAATCCCAGTGCGCACACACAAGTCGCTGACATCGTCAACAGGTATCATGAAGAAGACAATGAACTTTTTGTTTGTGTAATATAAAACCAGAGCATGTGAGATACGGAGTGGAGCAGTAATATTTTCTCCAGAATGCCTTTCTGAAGATTCCGCCCCGCTCGCTCAGTCAGCTCAGGGCCACTCGCTCAATTCAGAGTGCCCTTTTTGATATGCTGTTTTGAGAATATGTGAAATAAGCAATAGGTCTAAGTTTATGGAGTTCAAATATTGTTTTAAATGGATAGTTCACCCCAAAATGAAAATTCCATCATCATTTATGCTCCCTGAAGTTGTTCCAGAAGAAATTTTGAAGAATGTTTGTAACCAAACAGTTGTGGGGCATCATTGACTTCCATAGTATTTTTTTTTTTTTTACCTATACTATGGAAGTCAGTTGTGCCCCACAACTATTTGGTTACAAACATTCTTCAAAATATAGTCCTTTGTGTTCAGCAGAACAAAGAAATTTATACAGGTTTGGAACAACTTGAGGGTGAGTAAATGTTGACAGAATTTTTATTTTTGGGTAAACCATCCCTTTAATGAAGTTGCGAACCTTATACATAAATTCACAGTAAACGTCAAAGTTAAGAATGAAGAAGGAGAAGAAAGTGAAATAGATCGAAGTTCTTTTGTTATTTGCTTAGTGTTAAAATTAAGTTTGAAATACCTTCGCAGCTGTTAGGGAACATCCCAATGCCGCTCACACTGCTGAGAGCAGCATTTAGATGAATATGTAAATATGTGCTGAGCGCTTTCCTCTCAATAACAAAATAACATACAACAAAAATAACAGCGGTGAGAAAACAGCAGTCAAGAAAGCATCTGATCATAGAGATGTGGATATGTTTGCAGGAGCTCTGCAATTCGGTATTATCAAGTCATGTCATGTTTATTTGTACCACTTTATATAATATTGCTTTAAAGCCACAAATAGGCCTATCATAACTGTTATCTATAAGCCTACTGTAATTGAGACATTTATTTAAAAAATTAATTACAAACAGAAAGACGTATAGTACAGAGAAATTTTAATGTCGGATCCGGATTTGAGCGAACGTCATTTTACCAATGATTGGTTGGGCCATGAGCGATTGAGTGTAGTATTGAGGGGAGTGTCACACCGCTTCACTCACATGCTCATAAAAAAACAGAATTTTTGAAGGACAAAAGTTATGGTAGCATCATAACCGTATTGCCCGTATTGCCCTGTTGAAAAAGTGTTTGTCCCCAGTCTGGTTTTCTGTATTTTTCCATATTTTTACACTAAAGTTAAGAAGATCTTCAACCAAAACCTATAAAGGCACAAAAATCGACAAACCTTTATTATTAATATTTTTAGTTTAATAATAAATAACAATGATAAATGCATTAGTATAATAACAATATAAAAAATATAGTTGCAAGCAGCAATTACGGGGCCAAGCACAAAAGAGGCACAAGAAGCCAGCCAACATGGCTGTGAGCATCAGACCAACTGCAACAGTGAGCAATTAATGACCTTTTAAGATCATTTTAGGCAAAAGAGCTGAAAAATCACAAATACAGTCAATAATAAAGATTTACTTGTTTATAACTTTCAACCAATAGGTTGCAATGTGTTTAAATTAATGTGGTATGGTCAGAGTGAGGTGACAATGACACTCGCAAAGTTTGGTGTCAATATGTCAAAGCATTGCAGAGATACAGACTCAACAGTCATTTTGGCATCAAGCCTCAACTTCGTTGCCCTGGTATACACAAACGGTCTCGTCTATCAACACAAAATTCATAACTTTTCGCAGGCATGGTCTGAAGATGATACGATTTGATTTTGGTGAAAATTGGGCCAATGGTCTAGGAGGAGTTATAAAAAGTATGTTTTTAAAGAAAATCAAAATGACTGACAGGAAGTTTGGCTGACTGTGGCAAAATTGGCGTCAGTGTTCTCAGCATGACCCACGGAATTAGTTAAGATCAGTCTCATTACAATAGTCCACATTTAGATAAAACAAATTAGCATTTTATTTAAATTTCATTATAAAATTTAACCACAAGGAGGCGCTATCTCAACCTATTGTGTGACTTCAGAGCATGGTGCAGATGGCACATCATGAGTTTCGTAATGGCACATCAATGCATTCGTATAATATAGCATTTTATATCATAATACTGTATTGTAGTTAATGGAAATTTCATGTTTTGTTCAATTATAGTGCCACCAAGAGACACAATCCCACCAATGTTTTTATGTGTCCTCAGGGTTACACCATACATGTGTGTCAAATTTGGTGAAAATATCTCATTCGTTTTGGAGTTATAGACATTTACATGTAAGAGATCATAAAAAATGACCCATTGACGACTTTGTTTAGATTTTTTTGCCACTTCCTATTAAAATTTTGACATTTGGGCTATGACACATAGTTGACCAGCTTAGGTTGCGTGTTTCCTACGCTGGTTTCGTCTCAATCGGACTAACGGTTTTGAAGATATTCGCAATCGTTTCGAAACCTAGCATGTTTGGTATCGTTGGACTCGGCAAGGATTCAGGAGTCTAAATAAGCCAACCAGATCAAAAGTTATAAGCATATGTAAAAAAAATTCTCCACTAGGTGGCGCTGGTCCGA
>JBCHWC010000117.1:0-82500 GCA_039654765.1 Mylopharyngodon piceus
TCATCCCAGGCCAGTATACACAGTCTCTTGCTCTGCGTAAGCAACTTTCAATGCCCAAGTGTGATGCATGATTTCTCTCCATGATTTCTGTTCTCAGCTTTGCTGGTATTACAGCTCTCTCTCCTCTAAAAATCACACCATGTTGCACACTGAGCTCTTCTCTCAAAGAAAAGAACTGTCTCACCTCTTCTTTCAGCTGAGTTTTATCTTCTGGCCATCCCTGGACTATCACTTGCTGTAACATCTGAAATGTTCCATCCTTAGCCATTTCTGCCTGTATCTTTCGTAGACTTCCTTCTGATATGGCCAGGTACTGCAGCATGTTAATTGTCTCTATTTCTGTCTCTACAGAGCCTTCTGCAGCACACTCAGGTAAGTACGCTCTGCTGAGGGTGTCTGCTAAGTGCATTAGTCGACCTGTAACATAGACAACATTAATGTCATACCGCTGGAGTATCAAAAACATTCTCTGCAATCTCTTAGGCGCATCAAGAAGTGGCTTTCTTGTGATGGTTTCAAGGGGTTTGTGGTCAGAATGGACTAATACGTTCCTGCAGTAGGTGTACTGCCAGGCATTCTTTTTCTATTTGTGCATACCCCTTTTCTGTGGGTGTAAGCGCTCTGCTGCAAAAAGCAACTGGTTGTCCTGCCTGTAGAAGTTCTGCACCCAGGCCTGTCTCAGAGGAGTCACACTAAAGAACCAGGTCTTCTTCTGAATTATAGTACTTCAGAACAGGTGCAGAGGCAATCATTTGTTTCAATTTATTGAATGCTTCTTCCTGTACATCAGTCCACTCCCCCACCACATCTCTGTGTGTCAGTTGTCTTAATGTGTCGCAGCTGTCTGATAAGTGTGCACAAAAGCAGCAAAAATCTCGTCAATCTGGAAGAACGAGTCTCCGATGCTGAACGTTACAAAAGACGCTGGTGCTTACGTCTTTATGGCCTGTCTGAGCAACCAAACGTAATTGAAGTAATTTGAAGTAATTGACATTGCTCACAGGCTTGGCAAACCGTAATCGGGCAGAATTCGTGCCGTCATTGTTCTATTCGCTTTGCGATCTGTCCGAGATGCCATCTGGAAGAATGCCAAAAACAACGAATTCCTGAAACAACACACGCTTCGCTTCATGGAAGATCTAACCAAAGAGGAAAAGGACAGGTGATCGCTTCTATGGCCACATGTGAAGAAAGCACGTGAAGACAACAGAAAAGCCTACTATGTCGGATCCAAGGCATTCATTGTAGGTATTAAAATCAAGCTCAACGTGGAAAGCCAAAAGATAGACTGAACAGTATTCGGTTAAGCTGGCATTCAGACCCTGTAGATGCATGGCCACAAACACATGGCACTGTTTTATCATGTTTAAACCTAACAAAGTTTCTTTGTTCATAATTTATATACTATACGTTTCATATTGAGTTCATATTGTGGCCTAGTTATATTTTATCGAGTTTGTTTCAAGTCTGTTTTCTTTCGCCATAGGCTCGCGCAGCTCCGCCACGCCGTCATTGGTTCAAAAAGTTTCCAAGTTTGAACCAATGACCATGCAGTTACACTGCGTTATTGAAAAAGGCTTCAGTGTCGAGGAAAAGGGAGTTTTTCCCCATACGCAGTATGAGTGAAGTATCACTGTGAGAACATGAGTCTGGCTTCTCTACACTCGCTGATCGCTTTCTTCTCCAGAAAGCGGTCCCGCCCTCGCGCCCTCCCGTTCTCTTCCTCCCAGGAGCCTGCGGGGAAGAAACAGTGGGGCAAAGGGGTTCAGCGCTCAGACACGAGTGAGCTCACGCCGGCTCAGCCCCTGCGTGCCTCACTCTCTCCGCATAGAGAGCCGTCTCCACACGCAGCCGCCTAGATGAGTGGTTTCTGCCAGGTCGTCGCCAGCCCCCTTGTCAGCGCGCTGCCCCATTCTTTCCTGAGGTTCACGACGAGCTGACCATGTCGTGGCGCGCCCCCTACTCGGCCCGCCTACGTACTACCACCTCTACAGCTCTCACCTCTGTGGACGGCTCTCAAGAAAAGGGCTACGAGCAGATGCCACCCCTGGACGAGGCAGTGGCTGCTCACCTCTGCCCTCCCACTGGAAAAACAAGCGGGCCCTTCCATCCAAGCCCTGCAGGACGACCTCTGCTTTCGCCGGCAGGGCCTACTCGTCAGCAAGCCAAACTGCTTCAGCGCTCCACACCATGGCCATTCTACAAGTTTTCCAGGCCAAACTCCTCCGCTCTCTGGACGAGTCTGGAACTGACGCTCCCTCCTTCAGAGAGCTGCGCAGCGCCACGGACCTGGCCCTGCACGCTATGAAGGCCACAGCCCAGGCCATCGGGCGGTCAATGGCCAGCCTGGTTGTTTTAGAGCACCATCTCTGGCTGAACCTCACAGAGATAAAAGAAGCGGATAAGGTGGCCTTCCTGGACGCTCCTGTCTCTCCCGCCGGTCTCTTCGGACCCGCCGTAGAGGGCTTCACTGAACGCTTCACTGCCGCACAGAAGTCGTCACAGGCTGTGCGACACTTCTTTACAAAGCGCTCCAGCTCAGCCACTGCCCCGAGTTGCCCCAAGCCTGCGCCGACTCAGCAGCAGAGCAAACCAATGCCCTCTGCCACCCAGACAGCGCCCCACAAAGAGCAACGTCAGCGATCTCGCTCCTCTAAGCGCCCGCCCTTCCTCGAGACGTCAGGGTCCCCGGCCTAGGATTACGCTGGACCCAACGCCTCCAAAGTCTTCCTGATCAGTCAGGAAGGAAGAGGATGGGGAAATGTCTCACTGCGGCCGGACCACCCCCAAAGCTGCCTCGTTTGGTTCCTCCGCCACCCCGTTCACTTCTGGTTGTAGGAGACAAAATGTTTGTTGTGCGCGCTGGGCCCACAGTTGTTGCGCCCACGCCAAATGCCGTTCTCATGGCGAACAAATTGAAAAACATATATTTTCAAAAAGAGCAAACTTTCTCTTCCACCCTCCTCAGTGCACAGGCCCCAACACAGCGGCCTGTCAACCGACTTAATCCAACCCCTTGCCACACGGGCCGAGGCCTAGCAGGCCATCCCCGGAGTGTCAAGCTGGGTGTTGGGGATAAAAAATTGAGGTTACTCACTGCAGTTCGCCTGAAGACCCCCGTGCTTCAGCGGAGTGGTTCCCACCTTGGTGAAGGCGGACGACGCTCATGTCCTTCGCGCCGAAGTGATGGCTCTGTTAAAAAAGGGAGCCATAGAGATGGTCCCTCCTTCCGAGAGCGAATCGGGTTTTTACAGCCAATATTTCCTTATCCCCAAAAAGGATGGTGGTCTCAGACCCATCCTCGACCTTAGACTCCTGAACTGCTCCCTCATGAGATGGAAGTTCAGGATGTTAACGTTGAAGCAGATCCTCGCGCAGATTTGCCCAGGGGACTGGTTCTTCTCACTGGACCTGAAAGACGCATACTTTCACATCCAGATAGCCCCCCATCACAGACGATTCTTGAGATTCGCATTCGAGGGAGTGGCTTACCAATATACAGTCCTTCCCTTCGGGCTGTCCCTAGCTCCTCGCACTTTTACGAAGTGAATGGACACGACGTTTTCCCCTTTGAGACAGATGGGAATCCGTGTTTTGAATTACCTCGACGACTAGCTCATATTGGCCCAGTCGCAGGACAAGCTAGCACACCACAGATCCGTGCTCCTCAGCCACCTGGAGTGCCTGGGACTCAGGGTCAATTTCGCCAAGAGCTCACTGCTCCCCAGCCAACGAATCTTGTTCGTGGGTGCAGTTTTCGACTCAACCCAAATGAGGGCAACGGTCTCACCAGAGCGCGCTCTGGCCATTCAACAGCTCATGGCTTCTGTCAGGATCAGAACTCGTCTTCCTCTGAAGTGTTTCCAGAGGATGCTAGGACTGATGGCTTCCGCCTCACCAGTCTTGCAGCTCGGCCTCTTACAAATACGGCCTCTGCAGTACTGGCTGAACCTTCGGGTCCTACCTCACGCTTGGCGGCACGGCCGCTTCTATGTCAGGGTGAATCAGGCCTGTTTAACAGCTCGGAATCCCTGGAAGGACCCTCAGTGGTTCAGCTGTGGTGTTCCCCTAGGGGCAGTATCCAGAAGGATGGTGGTCTCGACAGATGCGTCCAACTTGGGTTGGGGCGCTCTGTGCGAGGGCAGACCAGCCTACGGCTCATCGTCGAGCGAGGAAAGCCATCTACACATCAACTGCCTAGAGATGCTAGCAGTGTGTCGGGCCCTTTACTCCTTTCTACCGGTCCTGAGGGGACACCACGTCTTGGTCCGATCAGACAGCATGACAGTGGTATCCTACATAAATCACCAGGGCGGTCTTTCGTTCAGACGCCTTTATGCGCTGTCAAAGCAGATCTTGGAATGGGCGCTGCACAACCTGCGATCGCTGAGAGCATCGCATGTTCTGGGCAAAATGAATCAGGGAGCAGACTTGTTGTCTCGAAGCAACGTCCCCTCAGATGAGTGGACGCTCCACCCCCAGACGGTTCTCAGAATCTGGGAGATCTTCGGGAGGGCAGAGGTCGACCTCTTCGCCCCCAGAAGGCAACTCTCACTGCCCAACCTTTTTTCGAAGGACAGGGATGCGCTGGCCCACGACTGGCCCAGTCTCCTCCTCTACGCTTTTCCCCCGATCGCTCTGATCCCTCAGGTCATCAGACGCATCAGGGAGGACAAACACAAAGTACTCCTGGTGGCCCCGCTCTAGAGGAACCAGCCTTGGTTCTCAGAGCTGTTCGAGCTCTCAACGAAAGCTCCGTGGCCGATCCCCTGAAACGGGACCTCCTTTCTTAGGCGAACAGGTCGATTTGGCACCCCCAGCCAGAGATCTGGGCCCTGCATCTTTGGTCCCTCGATGGGAGCCTGTCGACCTGTCGTGTACGTGGCAGCCATAGCAGCGTTTCATGCCCCTATTGCTGGCCAGTTGGTGGGAAGAAACAGCCTAGTAGTGCGTTTCTTGAGAGGTTCTAGGAGGCTGAATCCCCCTCGCCTTCTCACAGTACGCACTTGGGACCTTTCCACGGTCCTCAGGGCGCTCAAAGGACCTCCCTTTGAACCGCTGCGGTCAGCTGACCTTTGGCCCCTGTCGCTTAAAACCGCTCTGCTATTGGCTTTAACATCTGTCAAGCATGTAGGCGACCTGCAGGCCCTCTCCGTGAGCCCTGCGTGCCTCGAATTTGGGCCTAACGACTCGAAGGTTGTCCTGAAACCCAGGCATGGCTATGTCCTTAAGGTGCTCTCAACTCCGTCCAGAGCACAGGTAATTACCCTCTCAGCGCTACCTCCCTCAGAGGACGAGCGTGAGCTGGGCTTACTCTGCCCTGTTAGGGCATTGAAGACTTACATTGAGCGGTCCGTGCCTTTTCGGCAGTCGGACCAGCTCTTCGTGTGCTTTGGCGGCCGCACCAAAGGGCTTCCGGTCACAAAGCAGAGGCTCTCACGTTGGATAGTGGACGCTATCGCTCTTTGTTACTTCTCTATGGGCCGTCGTCGTTCCCTCTTATGGCACGGCAGGGATTGTATTCGTTCCCCATACACAGTATGAGTGAAGTATCGAAAGAGAACGTACTCGGTTACATACATAACCTCGGCTCCCTGAGATACGGAACGAGTACTGCGTTTGCTGCCGTGCCATGGAGCTGTACAACTCAGTGTCGTCGCTTCAGTCAATTGACCTGAAATCCTATGGCGAAATGCTCGCTTATATAGCCAGACGGCCCGCCCATTTTGCGGGCTTTGGCACGCTGTATCGCCATAGGCTCGCGCAGCTCCGCCGCGCCATCATTGGTTCAAAAAGTTTCCCAGTTTGAACCAATGGCCATGCAGTTACACTACGTTATTGAAAAAGTTTTTCCCCATACGCAGTACTCGTTCCCGTATCTCAGGGAACCGAGGTTACGTACGTAACCGAGTACGTTCTGTTCTTGAAGTTGAGGATGGACTAAACCCTCTTCATCTGTTCTTTTTTCTCCTGTTGATATTTTATAACGGAGTTATCACTTATCTCACTGTAAAACTTTTCGCTGTAAATTTACAGTAAAATACTGGCAGCTGGGTTGCCAGCCACTTACTGTATTTTTACAGGACTACTTCTGTAAACAACATTTACAGTATAGTATTGTAATTACCAAATACAGTATCCTGCTGTAATATTATGTACTTTTACAGTATTATACTGTTTATCTACAGCTATTAACTGCATTTATACAGCTTTTACATACATACTGCATTTATATTTGTCATTAAATAATTAAAAATATACTTTTGTTATTATGTTATGGCAAAGGAAATGGAAAGTAACATACTCTGAGTTTTAAAACTTTTATTATTTTTTTTACGGAAAAAAGCAGAAAATTGCAACGTTAAAAAGGGCAACATTTTAAATGCACTCAACAGTTATCAATGAACAATACAGCAATCTTATTTACTTTTAACATTTTTCCAAATGTGGAGTAAAAACAAATAGTAGGCCTACAAGTTTTTCAGTACTGCTCCTTTTTTGCACAGTGTTGCCAGTCTTGGAAGTCACTTTCCCTTCTTGTTTCTTGAACCGTGTTCATGGTTGATGTCAAAGTACCTAAAAAAGCAGGAAAAAAAAGAGAAAAAAAAAGGAGAGAGAGAGAAAACAGTAATGGATATTGTGAATATATGCACCACAGCATTTTTGTGAACACATGGACTAACAGCCTAAGCATTTGATTGAAGTTAAAATGTCCATTTAACACTTCAGAAAAGATGCAACTAAAAAATAATGCTTATAATTGTATTCAATGAAATCGTTCATTCAATGAATGGACTATATGCACAACTGCTTCCGCGTTGTACGTCATACTACATCTCGGGAGTTTCTGGTAAAAGCATTCAGCTCACCTACATACACCACTAACCTGCTGCAGTCCAGTGCTCGTCTTCTCATTAACTGTTTTTCTCTTATTTTTCTCTTATTTTATACCTGTTGAATTTACATTTTAAATTAATTTGGGAAAGTAAGGATAAGTACAAGCTTGTGTGTGTTGGTGCTCTTATCCCAGTCTTTTAAAACAGTTAAATAAATAAGTGGTACCTGCCTAAAGACATTTAGCAATGTTAAATATTTAAATTAATCTTTAAGGGTTAGTTTACCCAAAAATTACATTTCTGTTGTTAATTACTTGCCCTTGTGTCGTTCCACACCCGTAAGACCTTTGTTTATCTTTGGAACACAAATAGAGGTATTTTTTGATGAAATCTGAGAGCTTTCTGTTCCTCCATAGGCAGCAGCACAACTTACACATTCAAGGTCAAGAATGGTAGGAAACGCATTGTTAAAGTGTGTCCCAACATGTGTCTCTGTGACATGTGACAGAAAGCTCTCGCATCAAAAATATCTTCATTTGTGTTCTGAAGATGAGGGAAGGTCTTCCGGGTGTGGAACGACATGAGGGTGAGTAATAAATGAAAGAAATTTCATTTTTGGGTGAACTAACCCTTTAAACAGTAACGCACTGACAGCGGACTGACAAATATACTTTGAATATTAAGAATTTGAATACTAAGAATGGTGTGAATTACATACAGTGAAATGATTGTCAATGAAAAATAGGGATTAAAATATTTAATAAAAATAAATGAAGGTTTGTTCTGATCTTATTCATCAGGTCTCACACACACTGCAGCATCGATCACTAAGCGGAAATAGGCAAGTTGTATTATTTCAAAACGTAAGTGTGTTACAAGCCTCAGTGCAAGTAGTCCATTCTTTGCCATAAACCTGATTACATCACATGTGAAATTAGGTGCAATACTTACGTTAACAAAACCATATTTCACAGAAGGTCATTTTCCCCCCTTCCTGGTTCTTGAGCCATGTTTAGGGTGTATGTCAAAGAGCCTAAAAGCAGAAAAGCAAAGAGAGAGAAGTGAATATTGTGCATTCATTCACCATAGCATTTTTGTGAACACAAGGACTAACAGCTAAGCATATGATCTCAGTAATGTGTCCTGTTACACTTCAGAAAAGATGCATCTTAAAATAATGCTTAAAATAAATGACAAATTAAAATCGTTTATTCACTGAATTCTTTGTCATAAACCTGATACACGTGAAAATAAGCACAACACTTACGTAAACAATGGAGCTACATCAGATAATTCAGCCTGAAACGAGAAAAAAAATGCAAAAAAACAAAAAGTTTAAAATTCAGGTAAGAATAACATATGCTAAGGTTTGTCTATAACATGAAACCTAAGTGTTACTGCGTGAAGCACTGAGAACAGAGAACATTAACCGTTTGCTCATGAGAAGTTTAACATTTCAAGATCAAACCATTCATGACAATGTAGAAACGCGAACGAAAAGCTCCAGAAAAGACTGACTTACCGTATTCTCAGCTGAACAATCGTTTATCCGTCTTCTCGACAGGCACAAACGTTTTGATTAATCAGGCGGAAAATAACATCTCCGTCTTCTCAGCAGCGCCGTCCAGTCATCTCGCGTCTCAGGCAAACTGACGCTTCAAAAGCTTAAAACTGCACACTATATTCACTCAAATATCGTTTAATGATAACACTAAACCCTGAAGAGAACCCTGAAAATCAATCCCATAATGCAATGCCTCTACAGTATTGATACTGTGTTACGAGTGAAACGGGCTGAAAACAGAAAACTGCTGTATATTTACAGACATTCTGTAAAATATACAGCATGTTACTGTTTTATGAAAATACAGTATAATATTGTTAGAAATTACCTGTAAATTTACAGTAAAGTTTTACAATGTAATGTAAAGGGCATTCGAGATATTATAAAAAGAAAAGCAATATTTTTGTTTTGTAAAGAGATGAAGGCAGATTTTTTTTTTTTTTTTTACAAGAATCCCACTCAAGTGCAGAAGATGTTTTGTTTTGGAAGAACCAGTGGGGTGATGATCTTTGGTTAGCACATGGAAATAATCACTTAGCCAGTGTGAGCACTTTAAAAGGCAGCTTTAGAGGGAAAATTCTTTGTAACAAATGTGATGTCAAAGGGCATTGGGTTATTTTGGTTATTGAAACTAGCAGTAATTTGTTTATATTATGTAATGTTTATGGATACAATTCCTCTTCTTTGAATTCTGATTTGTTAGAAACTATAGAAGAAAATGTCAATATTCTCTCAACTAAATTTCCAGTGGCAAAGATAATTATTGGTGGAGACTTCAATGGTTCATGATAATGTTCTAAAAAGTCTTTAATAAGAATAACAATCTCCAGAATTTTTGTGATATTTTAGCTCTCATAGACATATGGAGATATAGAAAGCCCCTTGTTAGACAATTTACATGGAGCAATAAGCAAATGCTTATTGCTCCATGAGCTCCGTGAGCTATTCTCACTGATCACAAAGTTTTAACCTTGAAGATTAAATCTGAACATATACAGTATAATTCTAGAAATCTAGGCTATTGGAAACTAAACAATTCACTTTTGTACCATGAAGATTATGTGAAACAAATCCAATTATTAATAAATAAATACTGGAAACAGGTGAATATTAAAAAGGAACATGGCAAGGTATGGGAACTATTAAAGTTTGAAGTAAGAAAATTTAGCATTCAGTTTGGGAAACAAAATTGGCTATGAAAAAAAGAACACGTATTCAAGACATAATTAGAGAGATTTTAAATTTAACTCAAACACCCCACCCACCCAATAATTATGTTTTAGAAAATTTGCAGAAAGAACTAAACCATAATGAGATATTTTTGTATCTCCAGATGATGAAAATAAAATGAAGCGTCTAGGACGAGTTCGAAAAAGCAGGTTTTTCGCAAAATTCAACATGGCGGACAAACCATAAGTCGAAACCTAATATGTTTGGTATCATTGGACTCAGCAGGGATTCAGGAGTCTAAGGTCATGACTCTTTTGAAAATAAGTTGACCACACCCATAGTGATAAGCATTTGAATATTTGATTTTACCAGTAGGTGGCACTGGTGCGAAAACTCTCAGGCTCCCTCAGGGCATCGTGCTGATGACCCATACCGAGTTTTGTGACGATATGCTAATGCGTTCATAAAATACAGCATTTTACCACAATATTCAAAATGGCCGACGGCCAAAATGGTTGATAGGGGAAAATTGGATATCATTCGACTAAGCATGATACCCCGAATCTGACGAGACCACATTTATGATTTCTGGACAAACCGTTCAGAAGTTATTAGCAAAATTAGCCATTTTTCGTATCTCCGGACCAGTAGGTGGCACTGCGCCAAAACGCTGCATGTTGCCTCAGGTCATGCTTGTAATGACATGTACCAAGTTTGATCAGAATACGATAAATCGTTTTGGAGATATAGCCTCAAGTCTGATTTTGCAAGCTTTTCGTCAAATTCATTTGTGCCGTTTTCAAGAATGGATGGATCTATCAAAAAGCTTTTGACAAGTTTTTGCAATCATGGTCTGAAGATGATCTGGTTCAATTTTTGTGAAAATCTGAGCAACGGCCTAGGAGGAGTTTGAAAAAGTAGGTTTTTCGGAAAATTCAAAATGGAGGGAACATTTTCTTGGAAAATGACATGCATATGGTGCATTCGAATCAACTTGAGCCAAGGAATCAGAGAAAAAAGAATTTTGTTTCTAGCCCTTACGATTCAAAAGTTATTAGCATAAATATAAGTGCAAGTTTGGACAGATGTTGGTGTTAGAGGGGTTGAGTTAAAGACTCCAAATTTGCTATGGTGACAGTTCAGACTGTGCCAAATTTCACAATTTTTTAACATACGGTTCTATGGGCTGCCATAGACTCAAGAGCGGAAGAATAATAATAACAATTAAAGCTGCAAGCAGCATTTACGGGGCCAAGAACAAAAGCGGCACAACAAGACATCAGACCAACTGCAACAGTGAGCAATTAAAGACCTATTAAGATCATTTTAGGCAAAAGAGCTGAAAAATCACAAATACAGTCAATAATAAAGATTTACTGGTTTATCACTTTCCACCAATAGGTGGCGCTGTGACCAAATTCATGTGGTATGGTCAGAGTGAGTTGACAATGACAATCGCAAAGTTTGGCGTCAATACGTCAAAGCATTGCAGAGATACAGCCTCAAGAGTCATTTGGGCATCAAGACAGTAATTCTTCGCTGTGGAATATGAATACAGTTTCGTCTATCAACACGAAATCCATATCTTTAATTCGACATGGTCTGAAGATGATACGATTCGATTTTGGGGAAAATTGGAAGAATGGTCTAAGAGCAGTTTGAAAAAGTAGGTTTTAAAGAAAATCAAAATGGCGGACAGGAAGTTTGGCTGACTATTGTAAAATTGGCATCAATGTTCTCAGCATGACCCACGGAACCTAATAAAACAAGTCTCATTACAATAGGCCACATTTACATAAAGCAATTAGCATTGTTAATAAATGCTATTACAACATTTGACATATGTCATCAACATATGTCTCGAAACCATTTGAGAACCTTCAAAGCATGGTGCCGATGACACATACTGAGTTTCGTAATGGTACACCAATGCATTCATATAATAAAACATTTTATATCATAATACTGTATAGCACTTAATGGCAATTTCGTGTTTTGTTCAATTATAGCGCCACCAAGAGGCACAATCCCATCAATTTTTTTATGTGTCCTCAGGGTGATCCCATACATGTGTGTGTCAAATTTGGTGCAAATATCTCATTTCGTTTTGGAGTTATAGACATTTATATGTATGAGATCATAAAAAATGACCCATGAACGACTTTGTTTTGATTTTTTTGATTCTTCCTATCAAAATTTTGACATTTGGGCTGTGACATATAGTTAACCAGCTTAGGTTCCGTGTTTCCTACGCTGGTTTCGTCTCGATCAGACTAACGGTTTTGAAGATATTCGCAATCGTTTTTTAAGCGCTAAATCACCATGCCGCACAAACCGTAAGTCGAAAGCTAGCATGTTTGGTATTGTTGGACTCGGCAAGGATTCAGGAGTCTAAATAAGCCAACCAGATCAAAAGTTATAAGCATATGTAAAAAAAATTCTCCACTAGGTGGCGCTGGTCCGGAAATTCTCAGGCTCCTTCAGGGCATCGTGCTGATGACCCATACCGAGTTTCGTAACGATATGCTAATGCCTTCATAAAATACAGCATTTTAGCACAAAATTCTAAATGGCTGACGGTCAAAATGGCCAATATGGGAAAATTGGGTAACATTTGACTCGGCATGATGCCTCGAATCTATCGAGGCCAAATGTATGATTTTTGGACAAACCCATCATAAGTTATTAGCTAAAATAGCCATTTTTCATATCTCCGCACCAGTAGGTGGCGCTGTGCCGAAACGCTGCATGATGCCTCAAGTCATGCTTGTAATGACATGTACTAAGTTTGGTCTGAATATGATAAAGCATTTCGGAGATATAACCTTGAGTCCAATTTGGAGTGCTCCACGTTGATTTTATTTGCGCGTTATTCAAGAACGTTTGGGTTAATCAAAAAAGCTTTTAATACCTTTTTGTCGGCATGGTCTGAAGATGATCTGGTTCAATTTTTGTGAAAATCAGAGTAATGGCCTAGGAGGAGTTTGAAAAAGTAGGTTTTTCAGAAAATTCAAAATGGCAGAAAAAATTTCATGGCGGTAAATGACGTCATAGGATGCAATCGATTCGTCTTGAGCCAAGGAATCAGAGAAAAAATTAGTTTCTAACCCTTACGGTTCAAAAGTTATAAACATAAACACGAGTGCAACTTTGGACAGCTGGTGGCGCTAGAGGGATTGAGCTAGAGACTCCAAATTTGCTATGGACACTGTTCAGGCTGTCCTCAATCTGTGTGCCAAATTTCACAACTTCTTACCATATGGTTCTATGGGCTGCCATAGACTCGAAAGCTGAAGAAGAAAAAGAAGAAGAAGAAGAAGAAGAAGAAATCTAACGATTTCAATAGGTGCCTCCGCATCTTCGGTGCTTGGCCCCTAATAATAATAATAAGAAATCTAACGATTTCAATAGGTGCCTCCGCACCTTCGGTGCTTGGCCCCTAATTAATCTGAATTCATATTCAGTTAAAATACATTTAATTTTAATCAGACTAAACTGTAAAAATGATTGACTTTCAGCCATCTTTCTGTAATCGCGATGCGTGAGGCAACTTTGCTGATCAAAGAAGAAGAAAACAAAGGAGCGCACGTTTGGATGACTACAGATGAGACGTTATGTACTACAAATAAAGAGTCAAGTAAGTATCTTTATATATGCTTTCTTTATTTTTTCACCGTAACAAAGCAGTTCTTGCCATTAAGAGTGTAACTTATTTAGTTTAATCGCAATATGGAGGTGAATTAATCATGTTTCCTGTAATTTATTTATGATTGCATTATAATAATTTCTTATATGTGAATGTGATCGCGTGTGTGGGCGTGTTCAAAGAATTTGGCTGCTGAAAATATAATATTTTAATTGAACTCTGACTTTTTAAATCATTTTAAATGACTTAAATTTGCAGAACTAAATTCAAAGATCTGATCTTGTAACATTCAAAGACATTTATATACATTTAATCGCTATTATAACTACCAGAAATGTTCAATATATCACCCCCTCTAGAAATACTGCTTATAATCTATTTTTCTTTTTGCATTTATAAAGTGAGGTGTTTAATTACTGTTTGTGTTTGTAATATGTAATATTTTTGTGCTTATCTGGAGTTATATATTTATTTTGTAGGATCAGTACAGATTTGTTATTGGAGATACAGTGCAAGCTGTGTGGAATCAAAGACCCGTATTGATGAGGTGATGTTACAAGTTTTGCCATTAATTCTGCCATTAATTCAGGCAGCACACCCTGATCACACACTACAAGCTAAAACACTGCCATCAACTATCCTTATAGCTTTTAAATGCTTTGAATCTTTTCTATTTGCAAGTAATAAATTCTCACCTGTGCACTTACAAATCCCCATCTAATCATTATATATTTATATATAATGATTTTATATCATTATTTTCAAAGCAAAAACGCATTCTCTGTGAACGACCCCTCAATTTGCTTGGGTCTTGGGTTATTTATCTATCTATATTTGTGTAATTGATTAAGTTATGTTTAATTCCCTGTAAAGTAGGAATAAAAACGTCTCGGTTACGTATGTAACCCTTGTTCCCTGAAGGAGGGAAAGGAGACGTACGTCAGTAGTGACCGACGAATTGGGATATTGCCAGAGAGCCCTATCAGCTTCAAGTGAACTAAAACAAGCCAATGGAATTGGCGTGCGATATTTGCATAATGCGCACCGCCTCCGCCAGGTGGTATAAATAGGAAGCAGATGCAATCGCACTCTGTTTTTCACTGAGAAGACAACTGGTGTCCGTACTACAGTGAGGGCACAGGAACTGTGGCGACGGGACGTACGTCTCCATTCCCTCTTTTGGGTAACGAAGGTTACATACGTAACCGAGACGTTCCCTTTCGGTCGGTCACGTTTGACGTATGTCAGTAGTGACCGACGAATTGGGATCCCAAATAAAACGCCACAGTTACAGACCCCTTGCAGCGCCCAGCACAAGCTCTAGCCACTCGGTGCACCAGTGGGGTGGAGAAGGGGGCGAGCTTACACTGAGAGAGTCTACTGCTGTTCCGCAAGACCCACTACAGGAGACTTAGGTAACACTGGGTAAGCGTACCCGGAGGGGACGCTGCGGAGACCACAACCTACCCGCAGGGGAGGAATTTACGTGGAAATACACATATGGACTGGCCGTGGGCAGTACGCATATGGAGTCCCTGGGATGGCTCCAGCCTAGAGATAGGGGGAGACTCATCTGACAGGTGACAGCAGAGCTGGCTCTGCTAAGGGAAAGGCACGGGCTCACCACGGGCTGACCGTGGACAATACACATATGGGACCACTCACGTGGAGGGGTCACGACATATGGCACCCAGCCAAACATCAACGTCGGTGACGGACGTTTGGCCTGGCATCAGACACTCCGCAATGTCCGAGCCGCAAGGGGAGGTGGAGGAACTCGACAGGGTTCGCCAAGCGGGAAACTCTACTGGAGTAATGGATGCACGTATCCGGCCCAGGGGGCGGGAATGGCATTGGAAGCCGACACTAGAACGGGTTCTTCTCGTTTACTGGCTACTGGAAGCAAGTACACATGAAGATACCAGTTCTACACGAAGGCTATAGAATCTAGCGAATGTGTTGGGTGTCACCCAGCCCGCAGCTCTACAGATATCTGTCTGGGTCTGCCTCCTCTGAAGGCAGCGCTTGCAGGTTCACTAGAGGTCTGCACGGGCTTTAAACTGAGGCCCGAACCCGAAATCCATTGCTATAGAGATGTACCATTCTTGCTATCATAAGCCAAGACAGCTTTGTAAGACCTACACTTCACGTAACCGCTGAGCTATTTATTGGTTGAATGACAAGATCATCGTACAACGTTTAAATAGACAGAAACATCAAGCTATGTAGTAGAAAAGACGCACAGAGGCCATTTGACTTGATCGCGCTTCATTTCATTCATATAGTTTGCACTCAGTCATGTAGCCTATCATATCGTAAGATGTTTTAAACATTTAAATACACATAGCCTATCAAATAAAATAATACAAAATGTGTATGATGTAGTGTTTTAGGTGATAGTAGCCTGCTCTTGACAAGGCTGATTTCTGAGAGACGCAAGAGAAACACGGCTATTTGATTTACGAACGCGCTTGGCTCATTTCATTCATAGAGTTTACACTTATTCGTCTATGATATCATACAATGTTTAAAACATTTAAATATACATATCAAATGATGTAGTATTTTACAGTAGACCTCTTGACAAAGCTCTGATTTCTGAGACAGAGACGGTAGCGCGGCTATTTGATTTGTGGCTGCTCTCTCAGTAGTCGTTCACTTCACACACACATTATTGTGTAGTAATTTTAGTGGCTTGTGTATAATTGTGCTATCCCCTGGCTCACCTGTTATTCGGTAGAATTCGTTGTGCTGCTTTCCCTGCATCATTTGGCACTGTAATAAGTTTTCCCTCAGTAGGCTAATTATTTGCCTTATCGCACTCATAGGAGGTTTGAGAGTCGTGTGCCGCGTTGTGACCAAAAGAGTGCGCGAGAGCGGGAGCACATGCGCAAAACAGTTAATATATAAATGTGAATTATAAATGTGCTCCCACTCTCGCGCGCTCTTTCGAGCACAACACAGAAGATGGCACACAAGACTTATATAACAGCCTATATAGTTTTTCTCAGTTACAGACCCGAACCCGACCCGAACCCGAAGCTACTCATGAAACCTTTACCCGAACCCGACCCGAAACCTGCGAGTTCTTCGGGGCCCGTCGGGCTCGGTTCGGGTTGCAGACCTCTAAGGTTCACTACCTGATCTCTGAAGGGAGTGGTAGGAACCTTGGACATATATCCAGGCCAGGGTCTCAGGATAACGTGAGAGTCACCGGGCCCGAATTCCAGGCACGATTCATCGACCGAAAATGCGTGCAGGTCCCCTACCCTCTTCACCAAGGCCAATGCAACCAGGAGAATGGTCTTAAGGGACAGTACTTTTAAATCGGCTGATTCCAAAGGCTCGAAGGGATGACCCCGGAGAGATGTAAGTACCAGAGAGAGATCCCAAGAGGGTATAGAGGAAGAGCGAGGTGGATTCAGTCTCCTCGCCCCCCTCAGGAACCTGACGATCAGATCGTGCTTCCCCAAAGACTTACCATCGACTGTGTCGTGATGTGCGGCAATGGCGGCAACATACACTTTGAGGGTGGAGGGAGACAGCCTTCGCTCCAAGCCCTCTTGCAGGAAGGAGAGCACAGATCTGATTGAGCATGATCGGGGGTCCTCTCGGTGACAGGATCACCATTCAACAAACAGGTTCCACTTCAACGCATAGAGGTTCCTGGTAGAAGGAGCTCTAGCGGAAGTGGTAGTGTCTACAACCGACTGGGGGAGATCACTTAGAACCTCCGCGTCCCGTCCAGGGACCACACGTGGAGTTTTCACAGGTCGGGACGCGGGTGCCAGAGGGTGTCCCGTCTCTGAGTCAGGAGGTCCTTCCTCAGATGAATGGGCCAGGGAAGTGCTGTCGCGAGGAGCGCCAGGTCCGAAAACCAGGTCCGAGAGGGCCAATATGGAGCCACTAGCAAGACATGCTTCTCGTCCTCCCTGACTTTGCACAGGAGCTGTGCGAGAAGGCTCATTGGGGGAAACGCATATTAGCGTAGGCCCCGGGGCCAGCTGTGTGCCAGGGCATCCGTGCCGAGTGTGCCGCCGGTCAGGGAATAGAACCACTGGCAGTGGGCAGTCTCCGGGGAGGTGAACAGATCTTTCTGTGCCTTGCTGAAGCGCTGCCAAATCAGTTGGCCACCTGGGGATGGAGTCTCCATTCGCTCGGAAGCGGAGGCTGCTGTGAGAGCTCGTCGGCTGCACGGTTGAGCACGCCTGGGACGTGAATGGCACGAAGCAACCTCAGATGCTTCTGACTCCATATCAAGAGATGGCGGGCATGTTGCGACATGCAACGGGAGCGTAGACCACCCTGATGGTTGATGTACGCAACGGCCGCAGTGCTGTCCGAGCGGACCAGTACGTGCTTGTCTGTCAACAGCTCCTTGAAGCGGCTCAGTGCAAGATGTACTGCTAGCAACTCGAGGCAATTGATAGGCCAATGCAGTTGGGGCCCTGTCCACAGACACGACACTGCATGCCTGTTGTACGTGGCTCCCTACCCGGTAGGCAGAGGCATCTGTGGAGACCACAGCATGCCTGGACACTTGTTCGAGGGGAACTCCTGCCCGCAGGAACGAAGGGTCCGACCACTGAGTGAGGGTATGACTGAAGTTCGGTGTCACGGGGACACGGAATGTACCGCATTGCCACGCCCATCTCGGGACCCGGTCGTGAAGCCAGTGCTGAAGTGGCCTCATATGAAGCAATCCGAGCGGCATGACTGCGGCTGCGGATGCCATATGCCCCAGGAGCCTCTGAAAGAGTTTCAGTGGGGCCGCTGTCCTGCGCTTGAGCGAAATCAGGCAGTTCAACACTGACTGGACACGCTCCTCGGTGAGGCGCGCTGTCCGGGCGACCGAGTCCAATTCCATATTGAGATAAGAGATCCTCTGCCCGTGGGCGAGTTTGCTCTTGTCCCAGTTGACCCGAAGACCCAACCGGCTGAGGTGAGCTAACACCATGTCCCTGTGCTCGCACAACTGCTCCTGCGAGCTGGCCAGAATGAGCCAGTCGTTGAGGTAGTTGAGAATGCCAACGCCCAGTTCCTTGAGCGGAACAATGGCCGCCTCCGCAACCTTGGTAAAGACGTGGGGTGACAGGGCCAGCCCAAAGGGTAGGACCTTGTACTGATATGCCCGACCCTTGAACGCAAACCGTAGAAAGGGTCTGTGTCAAGGCAGAATCGAGACATGAAAGTACGCTTCCTTCAAGTCGATCGCTGCAAACCAATCCTGGGGACGGATGCATTCGAAAATGCGCTTCTGTGTAAGCATCTTGAACGGCAGCCTGTGAAGGAACCGATTCAGGACATGCAGATCCAGGATTGGCCGTAGCCCAACGCCCTTCTTGGGTACAATGAAGTAGGGGCTGTAAAACCCTGACTCCATATCGGCTGGAGGGACTGGCTCGATTGCATCCTTCGCCAGGAGGACCGCAATCTCCGCCCGGAGAACAGGTGCATTGTCCAGGGACACACGAGTGTAATGGACACCCCTGAACACCGGGGGACGCCGGGTGAACTGGGTCGCATAGCCGAGTCTGATGATACGAATGAGCCAGCGGGACGGGCTGGGAAGCGCTAGCCAGGCTTCCAGACACCGAGCCAGTGGGACCAAATGCACCACAGACGTACCGGGTGTGGGGCAGTGAGGTAAAGTGCTGGGACCCGACTCGGACGGCATAGCGGCCCGAAGTGGGGTCAGACTCTGCAAGGTGGCAGTGTGTATGGGAGACGGCACATGGAAGGCAGCCTCAACCAACACACTGGGACCTGCTGGCGAAGTGAGAGGGGGCTGAGAGTGGCGAGGCGGGGCCTCGCGCACTGCCAGCCGTGCCCTTTTGGGACCTGGAGGATTAGAAAACAGTTCTACTTCGTGGGTACCGCTGGACTCCGGAGAGCCAGCGGCGGAACAGACCAAAATTCTCCACCCAGCCCTCCTCCGGGACGGGAGCGATGCGGGCATCGTCTCCCGAAGAACTGTTTACCTCAGCTCCAGTACCGCCTCTCGCTAGCCAACTGGCTTGGCTGCGGGCTGAGCGGGCTGGGTTTTAGGCCAGCTTGTGAGATGACAGCATCGAGAAAGGGTACTTTGACAACGACACACCTCTGCAAGGCTAGCCAGGGGTGTTTCCGGACCACCATGGTGGACTGGCCAGGGGTCTGCGCTATGACTTGCATCATGCGTAGCTCAACTCCGACTCAGAACTACCCATATGCAATGAGTGCTTTGGCCTTCCACAGACTTGCTGGGGGCCAAGACCCATGCAGGGCAGAGGTGGTGTGCCCGTAGCACTGCCACCCCACCATAGAGGGTAGTGAGAGAGAAAAAACTTTTAATGCCGATTATGGCCCTTTTGGCATTCCATATTTGGCACCAAAAAAGGCTTCCAAACTGCCAAGTTTTTCATGCACGTCTGGGCTAAAGACAGGGGGTGGGGCAAGGCGAGAACACGTCGCACCACGCCCCCAGGGGCCCGGGAAAGCATGGTCGTTAACTCTGAATCTGATTCAGCATGAGCACATCACAACCGTGGGATGCTCAGCCTCATCTTCATTTCCAGAGCCCAACAACCCTCTCTCCAATGTAGCAGTCGACATCTGATCCTCTGCTGGAACTCTGACTGAAACGCTAGGTCCCCCATGAGAAGGACCAGCAATCCACCCAGAAGCTACCAGCCATGTGGGACAGTGAACGTGGCCATCTAACTGGACGACACACGGCGCGCTGAGCGCCAACGTGGCCATGTTGTTACTAAACAAACCACCCACGAACACAGTCACAACATGTTTGCGATGCGCTAGAGGAGTGGGGGGCCCATGGAGATTGGCTCGGCGGGTATTGCCCCACTGTGATCCTCTGGTCACCCTGGCTTATTCACCAAAGTAGCACTTTTCTGATTCAGAAAAAGAAACTAGATCAGGGAATAGGTGAGGGGACTCCACCTCATTTGAGGCACTCGAGTCTCGACCACGCATCTAGAGCGCCGAACAACTCGCTGGGTTGCCATGGCAACCCGCGCTGTCAGCCGGCAGCTCGACGGCACACGGCGCGCTGAGCGCTCAAGCCCTTACGAGAAAGGCAAGACAAACAACGCACCGACGTGGGCATGCTCTCATGAGAGAACATGAACCACCCACAAACACAGTCTCAGCACGCTAAGCAGACATGACAGAAAGTGATTGTGGCCGTCAGTGAGGATAGGAAACAACCGCCTCCAGAAACGCACAGACGGAACGATGTCTTGAAAAAGACGCAGTGTCCGTCTGTGAAGCTCTTTTAGAAGCTCTTGTTCTTTGTGCTGAAGCACACAGGGAACAGCCGCGATGTGACTGCAGGTACACTTTTCACTCCCTGAGTCACAGACACAGAGGAACCGGCCCAAATTGCAAACCAAACAGTGCAAATAATGCTGTGAAAACAGCAGTTGAGAGCTGTATAAACAGCTCGAGAAGCTCACAATGGGAAAGCTCGCGGCCTCGCTGTACGCTGCCATAACGCCAGCACTGTAGAACAAAAGCTCTTCAAATGCTTGAGAAGTAACTCTCAGACTAATAGCAGTAAAACACAGGTTGGCTTCGAAGCGAAAGACAGACTGCGATTGCATCTGCTTCCTATTTATACCACCTGGTGGAGGCGGTGCGCATTATGCAAATATCGCACTCCAATTCCATTGGCTTGTTTTAGTTCACTCGAAGCTGATAGGGCTCTCTGGCGATATCCCAATTCGTCGGTCACTACTGACGTACATTTTATAAAATGTTCTCTATGTTTAAAGGCCAGTGTCAGTGAAGATGGTGTGGTCACTGGAATCCTGGTGTTTGTGGGAAATGTGAAGGAGCCTCTCCCAGGATTCTACTACAGTGTTGTCCTGATGACTGAGGTAATTCATCTTAGGTGATGCAGTTGCGGTCAAAAGTTTACTTACACCTTGCAGAATGAACTGCTTCATCAGGGAAGTACTAAATAAAAAGACAACATGCAAATTTTTATGATCCCTCTTATTGTTAAAATTATTAACATTTTGCAGATACTGCAAGGTGTTAGGGTGATTTGCCTACAGTGGTTCAGGCTGCAGGATGGCCGAATGACTAAAGAAACGTTATCAGACAAGAAACTTATAGTTTTCTACCATCTTGCTATTACCACTCACTGCCACTTATACCAACGACGGAAATAAGTGCAGTTACAATAGCAAAATATGTGGGAGAGCATTATGATAGTGAAACAATATTATATTGCAATACATCGCACCTCAAAGTTAATACCGAATCAAAACTAGTTAGCACATAATTTATAATTTAAATAGTTTAATAATATTTGGTTCAGGGCTGCACGATATTGGAAAAAAATATTGTGATATTTTTTTCTGCAATATATATTGCGATATGAAAAAAATTCACCAGATGACTTAAATAGCTCTATTTGGAAAGAATTAATCATTCTAGGAGGATTGGGTCGATTTTATAGGTGAGTGAATGCACATAGAAAATAATGAACAAATTATAAGCATAGATAAATATAGAACAAAGATACAAATGAAATAAATAGTGCTTTATATTTTTCAGCTAAGTCTAACAGTATTCAGTAGGGCTGGGTATTGACAATTTTCACGATTCGATTCGATTTCTATTCACAAGCTTACGATTCGATTTTGATTCAATATCGATTATTTTGGATATATATCAGATACAGTAAATGACAAATTTTCTTGAGGAAAAAAAATCTCAAATAATGCTGTAAACTATACGAGGGAGTCACTTGGTACTATATTTCTATAATATTGAAGGTTAAAATTAATTTATATACATACAAACACTTAAATTACACTCAATTATGTTTTTTTTATAATAAAGTTATAATACTAACTTTAGAATTACATAATCATATTTCTACTCCAATTCGTTTTTTGAAATATAAACATTTAAATCGTGGCTGTCATAAATGATTTATTCAAACATGCATTAAATACATAAATGAATTATAAATAAAATAAATATTTAAAATAAAATTATAATGAATATGTAACGTGGTGCATATATTTATCAGAATGCTCCTCTCTATAGCTGACTAACGAGTTTATGCTGAATATGATTTTTCTGAAGTAAATGTGACATTACGTGACATTGTTTACAAGCTGTTTTATTGACGTCTTTCCGCGGTTGAAACACTGATTGAGCGATTAAATGTGACATGTTATGGATCAGTTGTACTGTATCTTGTAACATACCTTCAGATGTTCATTCATATTTATTTCACACTGTAACTGGTATTAAAGTGGAGGAGAGGATCAGTACACATCTTGGCCGCAGGCTTCGATCACTATCAGCAACTCTTTGCCTTTAGGAATACCAAATGGGTCTAGGAGGGTGGTGGAAAAGGACAGCAAATGTCTTTGTTCATTTTTGATTATTTTCAAACCTACAAAGGTGTATATAAACTTTGGAGTGCAACTATATATCTATATCTATTGCTTTCATTCAATTGAGCCAATTATAATAATGGACTGACTCTGTTTACAAACAATTGTTTTCCTTCTGTTTTTTTTTTTCCTTAAGGTATTTTTTTTTTACTTTCCTGCCTCCATGTCCATTTACGCATACTGTGTAGAGATGGTGCGCAGCTTCATGGACATTTGAGGTTTTCTGCCGATGGAGAGCTTCTGGGACATTTACATAACCAGTACTTTTTCCTACAACTTCAAAAAAGTTGGTGACAGACAATTTTGGTTTTCTTGTTTTTGTGCCTTTGGAATTCGTCAAGTTTTTTTTGTTTTGCTTTGTTTTTTCTTTTCAAAATTACATTCACTGTAATGCTGGAGTAAGATTTTAGAAGAAACCTTTTGGTCCTGTTTAATGTTTGTGCTAGTAAAGGTTTCAGAGCTTATAAGTAACAAGGTTCGGTAACACTTTACAATAAGGTCTCATTTGTTAACATCAATTAATATATTAGACAACATGATCTAACTATGTGCATTAACTTTTTTACAGTATTTATTAATCTTTGTTAACATTAGGTAATAAAAAATATAGTTTTTTCAAGTTAGTTAAAATGTATAGTCATTGTTCATGTTAGTTTACAGTGCATTATCTATTAACATATGCAACTTTTGATTTTAATAATGCATAAGTAAATGTTAAAATTAATATTAACTAGGATTTATAAATGCTTTAAAGTATTTTTCATTCATAGTTCATGTTAACTAAAGTAGTTAACTAATAAAAAGTTATTGTAAAGTGTTACCCAAAGTTTTGAATCTTTTCTTTTCTTTACATTTTGTTTGTATTAAGTCATGGGTGTTATCTTATTTATCATCTTATAGATCATACAGAATGATTTTTTCTGAAAATGTAAAAATGCAGAAAGTATTGTGATGGGTAGGTTTAGGTTTAGGTACCTTTGTATGTGAGGGAGAAAATGATAGTGCATATAAGCCTCACTGTCCTCCAGACTCTTTCTAAATGAGAGTTAAAGTGTTGTAATTGTTTGTGATTGTGTATAGTGTTTCTTGGGTTTTCTTGTGCATCAACAAAAAGGTTTTTGTGTATTTGTTTTAGAGATTGTTTTGTCAATAAATGTAGAGGGTTTCAATTTGCATTTGTGTTGATTGTAATATTTTGAAATATACTAAATTGTAACTTCATTATTATATGTAATTACAAATAATGTAATAACAAATGTATTAAATTAACTAAAATGTATGTAAATAATGTAATTACATATGTATTAAATTATATAATAGTGTACATGTAAATGACATTAAAGTATATTTTAGTTATTTTAGTTATATTTAGTTAGTTATGTCATCCTCTCCTTTTGTTGTTTCTTGCTCTGCCTGTCACATGTTCAGTATAGTTCCCTTTCAAGGGAACTCACGCTGCGTCAAGCGCTTTGGGAACGCCTATGCGTGATTGCGTTGTGAAGCACGTATGAAATCAGTCCAATGGAGTGACGGAACATCATAGGCGGGTGACGTCACTGACCAGGAAACTATAAAGCACATCCGAACCAAACAGAGATAGCTTCTGTGTCTTCAGTAAGCGCTCTCTGTGAAACTGTCTTATTTATTGTTGTTTGTCTCTCAAGTTATTCAAGCACTTATATCTAAGACATTATTATGGCGACTCAAGTGCAACAATTCAGAAAGTGTGCGCCTCCTTGTCCTCGTTACATCCCGGTGGGAGATGCACACGAGCTTTGTGTTGTTTGCCTGGGAGTGGAGCATGCACAGTCAGCTCTCGAGGGAGCTGGCTGTGTACATTGCGAGCAGATGTCTATGAGAACGCTCCGCTCCCGCCGGGCGCTTTTTGAGGAAAGCGGTTCGGTTCGCGCTCCCCGCGGCTCGGGTCCCGCTGTTGCCGAGGCACAGCGAAGGCTCGCGTCGTGGGGTTCGCAAATGGATCTTGCAGAGGGGTTAGAGACGGGCCCCGCCCTTTCTCTGCCTTTACCTGCAGGATCCAGCACTTCATTTCAGGAGGCAGAAGCACGCTCTGCGGTTTCTTCTGTCCCTGGTGAAGTGCCGATGCTGCAGCGTTCTAGTTCTGAGGAACTGGACGTTGTCAGCATCGATCAGAGTGAAGAGTCGCCACCACACACACAAGCATATGAGGAGCTCGTGGAGGTTGTAACTAGAGCGGTGGCCAGATTGAACATAAGCTGGCCGGCCGAGAAACAGGAAGCCCGTCAAGCAAGTTTATTAGACGAGCGCTTTCTTCCTTCTCGCGCACAACCTCCACGCCGGGGCTTGCCTTTCTTCCCCGACCTCCACACCGAGGTGTCGAGGTCGTGGAATAGACCTGCGTCCTATCGGGTCTATAGTCCACAAACGTCTAATTATAGTAATATCCTGGGACTAAAAAGGCATGGTTATGGGGAGATGCCGCGGGTGGAAGAGACGCTCGCCAGCTATCTCTCCCCCGAGTCGGCAGCCTCCCTCAAAGCCCCGAAGTTACGTCTCTACGTCTACGTCCCTATTTGCGTCTCTAAGCCCCTACGTACTTCATCTGCTTTAGTGGGTAAAGCGTACTTGGCAGCAGGTCAGGCGGCGGCGTGCTTACACACTATGGCCGTCCTCCAAGCCTATCAAGCTGACCTGTTGAAAGACCTTGATGAGGGTGGGGAAGTTAGTCGCGAGGCGTTTTCTGAGCTAAGGAAAGCTACAGATCTTTCTCTCCGTGCTACCAAGGAGACGCCAGATCTATTGGGCGGTCTATGGCAGCCCTGGTGGCCACGGAGAGACACCTTTGGCTCAACCTCGCCGACATGAAGGACCGAGATAGATCTTTTCTTCTCGACTCTCCGCTTACGCCACCTGGCCTCTTCGGCGACTCCGTCAACACAGTCGTTGAGAGGTTCCAGAAGCAAAGAAACAGGCGGCAGCTTTTTCTAAGTTTCTTCCCCGCCGGTCTCAGGTCTCTGGGACTGCTGGTCAAAAAGAGCAGTCCCAGCCGAGTACGAGCTCCTCTCACAGGGCGCAACAAAAAGTGAGCGTTGCTTCCCGCGCCCCCCCCCGCAGAAAGACTGGGGGTCGGGTCAGCGCTCACAACCGAAGTCTACCAAGGGTAAGACAGATCTGAGGACCGTCATTATCCAGCGGAGGGCTTCGGGAAAGAAGTCCTGACGCCAGTGGTGTCAGGCTTCTGAGGGCAGTCCCCTCCGGGGCGAGTCGGTGTCCACCTCAGTGCACGGTGCCCGTCTCCCCTCGGTGCCCTCAGGGGGCCGTTCTGCCAACCCTGCCACCTCGCGTGCTTCAGGGCACAGCGGCTCTCAGCGAACGTATATCCCAGTGTCCACCCGGCAACGTAGTGGTGCTGGGGTGTTCGCTCCCTCCGAGGAGGGATCAAAAATGGCCAGTTCGGTTGCTTCCTGCCAGTTCGCCGCTTCAGGACACTGGGCTGGTCATACAGCAAACACCAGATGTCAGTCTCGAGAGACTGATTCCCTTAGTAGATTTTTTGGCAGCGTGGAAACTTCTGTCAAACGTATCTCGATGGGTCCTGCGCACAGTAGAATTTGGGTACAGAATTCAGTTCGGGTTGCGACCGCCCAGGTTCAACGGGGTGCTATTCACCGAGGTGAATCCCGAGCAGGCTCTGGTTATGGAACAAGAAGTACAGACTCTCTTGCGAAAAGAAGCTATAGAAAGGGTTCCTTCTCCCAGCAGGGAGTCAGGGTTTTACAGCCGCTACTTCATAGTTCCGAAGAAGGATGGAGGGTTGCGTCCCATTCTAGATCTGCGCCTGTTAAATCGCTCTGTCAAAAAGCTAGCTAGGCGTAGTTTGGGACTCAGTGTCAATGCAAGCATGTCTGTCGCCAGCTCGCATAGAGGCCATTGTTACAACCGTAAACAAGCTGAAGCTAGGTCAGTCATTCACTGTGAAACAGTTTCAGAGACTGTTAGGTCTGATGGCAGCTGCGTCCAACGTGATACCTCTTGGCCTGCTGTACATGAGACCTTTGCAGTGGTGGCTCAAAACCAAGGGGTTCTCCCCGAGGGGAAATCCGTTTCGCATGATCAAGGTCACGCGGCGATGCCTTCGTGCTTGTGTCATGTGGAAAAAACCTTGGTTTCTTTCCCAAGGCCCGGTGTTGGGGGCTCCTTGTCGTCGCGTAACGCTAACGACGGATGCATCTCTCACCGGCTGGGGGGCGATCATGAGTGGTCGCTCGACACAGGGTCTGTGGAGGGGCCATTATCTTTCCTGGCATATAAACCAGTTGGAGATGATGGCTGTGTTCCTGGCACTCAAACACTTCCTCCCGGATCTCAGGGGCCATCATGTGTTGGTCCGCACGGACAACACAGCGGTGGTCTCGTATATAAACCATCGGGGGTCTGTGTTCGCGCCCCTTATGCAAGTTGGCACACCAGATCCTCCTGTGGGCTCAAGGGAAGTTACTGTCAGTCAGGGCAGTATACATTCCAGGGCATCTGAATCAGGAAGCAGACATCCTGTCGAGGCAGGGGCTGAGGCCCGGGGAGTGGAGACTTCACCCCGAGGTGGTGGAGCTCCTTTGGGAGCGCTTCGGGAAAGCGGATGTGGACCTGTTTGCATCTCAAGAAACGACTCACTGTCCTCTATATTTCTCCCTCACACATCCAGCCCCTCTGGGGTTGGACGCTATGGTGCAGGCGTGGCCGAGGCTGCGTCTGTACGCCTTTCCCCCGATTGCTCTGCTTCCGGGAGTTTTGGAGAGAGTGCGCCAGGACGGGGTCCAGTTGCTTCTAGTAGCCCCGTTTTGGCCAGGCCGAGTTTGGTTTTCGGACCTCATGTCTCTCATCGACGGCTCTCCCCTGGAGATTCCGGTCAGGAGGGACCTACTCTCACAGGCAGGGGGCTCACTCCTTCACCCCCGCCCGGAGTTGTGGAAGCTGTGGGCGTGGCCTCTGAGGGGGCACAGCTCATAGATTCCGGTCTCCCTACTGAGATGGTGGAGACCATGCTCCATTCCAGAGCTCCTTCCACTAGGAGGCTGTATTCCTTGAAGTGGAACGTCTTCTCTTCTTGGTGTAGAGAACATAACTTTGATCCTGTTAACTGCCCAGCTGGTACAGTTCTGGAATTTCTTCAAGAAAAGTTCTCTTCAGGGTTATCTCCATCTACGCTAAAGGTCTACGTGGCGGCCATTGCGGCTTACCACGTTCCTTTAGAGGGTGCTTCTCTTGGCAGACACCCATGGGTTACTTGCTTCCTCCGTGGTACTCTGAGGCTGAGGCCTGCGGCACGTCAGAGAGTTCCGACCTGGGACTTGGCCATAGTGTTGGAGGGCCTGTCTACAGCTCCGTTTGAGCCCATCGAAGAGGTTCATGAAAAGTTCCTCACCCTAAAAACTCTTTTCCTCCTCGCTATTTCGTCTCTTAAGAGAATTGGAGACCTGCAAGCCCTATTATGCTGCAGGCCTTCTGTCCTCCTCCCTTTGTGAATCCAGATCAGGAAAGACTTAACTTGCTGTGCCCTGTTAGGGCGTTGGATGCTTACGTCCACAGAGCTGCCCTGTGGCGTAAGACGGATCAGTTGTTCGTTTGTTTCGGGGCCCCACGTAAGGGGCACCCTGCATCCAAGCAAACCTTGAGCAAGTGGGTAGTTGAGGCTATCTCATTTGCGTACGAGTCGGCCGGTCATCCTTCTCCTCTTAAGGTCTGTGCTCACTCTACCCGGAGTATGGCGGCCTCCCTGGCTCTATTATCTGGAGTTTCCCTCCAAGAAGTTTGTGAGGCGACGGGCTGGTCCTCGCCGCACACTTTTGTTAGGTTTTATAACCTAGATGTGGCCTCCACCCCGGGGTCTAGAGTGCTGGTGTCTTAGTGTGCGCTTACAGTTTCACACAGACAGGCACTCGGTTTTATGGCGGCGTGGGTATCTCGTTCCCAAAGCGCTTGACGCAGCGCAAGTTCCCTTGAAAGGGAACGTCTCAGGTTACGTATGTAACCATGGTTCCCTGAGAGGGAACGAGACGCTACATCACTTTGCCATACTCCCTGCATGCCTGTGACCGACTTGCTTCATCCTATCAGAAGCTGTTTGGTTTGGGTATGCTTTTATAGTTTCCTGGTCATGACGTCACCTGCCTATGATGTTCCGTCACACCACTGGACTGATTTCACATGTGCTTCACAACGCAATCACGCAGAGGCGTTCCCACAGCACTTGACGCAACGCGAGTTCCCTCTCAGGGAACCATGGTTACATACGTAACCTGAGACGATTTCTCTGTCAGTAACGAGGGATTCGCATGTCATAAATGCAGGGAAATAATCAGGCTGACGGAGAAGATTTCAGAATTAGAGTCACGCATCCAAACTTTAATCGAGGATAGTTAGAATGTAAGGGCTCTAGATACTGTATTGGATGCAACTAGCTTAGCGAACCCCGTACATTGTTCGGTTCCGGCTGTAGAGCCCGTGCAGCAGGGCAATTGGGTGACCATGAGATGGCCTAATCAAGGGACAAAACACCGCTCTTCCATTCTGATTAGAACATCAAACAGGTTCTCCCCACTCAGTGACGCACCCACTGAGAATCCTGTTGAAAGCCATACTTATTGGCAATTCTATTACATGGAACATGGAAATAGAGACACCAGCCACTATAGACACATGTTTGCCAGGAGCCAGAGCGCCTGACATCAAAGCAAATTTAAAAGTGCTGGCTAATGCTAATCGTAAAATACTCTGATTATTATTCATGTTGGCACTAATGAAGTCCGACTTCGCCAGTCGGAGATCATTAAAATTAAAGCGGTGATGAACTGAGAAATCAAATTTTCCTTGAGCTTTTGACATATAAGAGAGAATCGCATCCAATTCAAGGCTCTAATGTTTGCCTACAAAACAACCACTGGCTCTGCACCTCTATACCTAAACTCACTACTTCAGACTTACGCGCCCTCCAGAAGCTTGTGTTCTGCAAGTGAACGGCGCCTTGTGGTGCCATCCCAAAGGGGCACAAAATCACTCTCACGGACCTTCTCCTGGTCTGTTCCTGATTGGTGGAATGACCTACCATGCTCTATCCGAGCAGCTGAATCTTTATCCATTTTCAAAAAACTGCTAAAGACATATCTTTTTCGTCAACACTTGACCCAGCAATATTAGCCCTTTTTATTTTACTTTTCTTTTTTCAATTTTCTATTCTCTTTCTCCATCTATTTGTGTATATTTAAAAAAAAAAAAAAAAAAAAACCTTGCTACGAGCACTTTACTGATGAAACTGTGACTTGACACGGCACTTACTTACATACTGTTGTACTCATGTTGATTTGATTGCTTCTACTATTCTCATTTGTAAGTCGCTTTGGAGAAAAGCGTCTGCTAAATGAATAAATGTAAATATAAGAGGTCATCATACTATAGAATATCCTGTAAGTTTCAGAACTGAAAACTTCCTTGTTAGTCCAATAAAAGCTTTTATTGACACCAGGCCCAGCAAACGACAGGTTTTTCAAAGTGGGGATCTATGACGTCAACGCCTACTTCATCACTGCCTGTTTAGCCCCGCCCACCGATTCGTGCATGACTTGTAATAGGTAAATAAAATAGGCCTACGTGGTGCTAAACCAGATCGAGCTACCAAGCAATAAACATGCCGTTGACGATTACATAATATTGTGCAGTGCCTGGACTCGACAGTAATGCCACATATAAATAACTGTGTTAATTCTAATGCCTGATCTGATATGTAATGATTCACGTACAGTCAGATGTTCTTTGTCTATGTGTCAGTAAATCAAACCAGTGACAAAATGGTCAACTTCACATTGTTTCTCTTAGTAGGATGAAAATAATCTGTTATTTAAACGTGATTAAAATATATAAAGAAAGCGATCAAAGAACCTTTGTAATCGTCGGAGCAGCACGCACTGAAGCTGTCAATCAAACAGCACAAGTTTATCAGTGACTGAGTTCTGGACTCACGTAAAAACCGTTTTATTCAACAAATCTCTTAATTATATTGCGTTTGCACTGTTACGATGAAAGCATTTGTTAGTATACAGAAATTGAGTTGCAATGACGAGATCACTGCTTTCATGCGTTCAACATGTCTGTGATCAGCTGTTCATCACTGCAACCTTTCATGGCACAATCTAAATATAATGCCATAGATCTAAATGTAATTCATCACTTTTCACGATTATGTAACCTAGAGAGCTGTAATAGAAAAAACGCTGTAAAAGAGATAGTAATACTTGGCTATAGCATATGCTCATATGTCAGCCCATCACAGCAGTGGGCTTTTACACTGAAGTCACACAGCAGACACGCCCCTTAAAACAGAGCATTCAAATCAGAGGGCTAAAATCAAGGTAGGAAAAATGCCTTTTTTTTTTTTCTAAATTATTACAATTTTTGATGTAAAAAGCATACCAACATTATAAGTGCACCCCAGAAAACATTATAAAACAATAAAACAACACAATTCATGACCACTTTAGCGTTAAAGAGGTGTGTGAACTCACAAGTATGATGTCAGACACTGTAATTTGTTCTGGAACCCTTCCTGTTTGTCGGAGTGATGAGATACTTAGCAGACTATCATCACTCAAGGGTTAGCTGTCTAAGTGGTGTCCGCAGAATAATATAGGGTTCATGGACAATTGGAAAAGATTTTGGGGCAGACCTGACTTGTTGAAAAGAGATGGTATTCATCCCTTCTGGGATGGTGCCGCTCTTCTCTAGTAGTAATATGGCACTTAGTCTTAGAGCTGAAACATGACAAACTGGGGCCCAGGTCAGAATGCAGACAGACTGGCTAAATCAACCGTCTGCTAGCTGTCTCACGTCACAGAAGTCAGATAAATCTGAACACATAGAGACTCTTTCACCTAGATATCATCACATAGAGACTGTGTCTGTACCCTGAATTAGTAAATACAAAAAACTCCCAAACCCACTTAAGTGTAAAAATGTAATTGATGTTCAATAAATAAAAAAAACAGATATAATACTGATAAACAAATGATAAAGCTTGGGTTGCTAAATAGTAGATCCCTGTCTTCAAAAGCACTTATTTTCAATGATAATATAACAGACAATAATCTAGATGTTCTGTGTTTGATAGAAACCTGACTAAAACCAGACAATTACATTACTTTAAATGAGTCCACACCTCAAGGTTACAATTATCAACACGAGCCTCGTCAGAAAGGCAAAGGGGGAGGTGTTGCTGTAATTTATATAATTTATAATATCTTCAGTCTTACTCAAAAGTCTTTCAAATATAATTCATTCAAAGTGATTGTGCTTCATGTAATGTTATCTAGTGTAAGTGACAAATCCCATTGACATTTGTGTTGGCGACTGTATACAGGCCACCAGGGCACCATACAGACTTTATCAAAGAATTTACTGATTTTCTTTTAGAGTTAGTAATGGCTGCGGATAAAGTCCTTATTGTTGGTGATTTTAATATCCATGTAGATAATGATAAAGATGCATTGGGATTGGCATTTACAGACATTCTAATCTCTATTGGAGTTAGACAACACGTGTCAAGACCCACTCATCGTCGTAATCATACTTTAGATCTAATATTGTCACATGGAATTGATATTGATGGCGTTGAAATTCTGCAGCAGAGCGATGACATCTCAGATCATTATCTAGTCTCGTGTTTACTACATTTAGCCAAGGCTGCAAAACCGCCACCCTGCCACAAATATGGTAGAACCATCACTTCTACCACTAAAGATCGCTTTATAAATAATCTTCCTGATCAGTTTCATCGCCTTAGTGTAACCCACCCAATTAATTGAGGCTGTGTTCCTATGTATTTTTATGTATATATTTGTTTTTGTTTGTTGTCAATTTTTTTTCCTAATGCATAAAATGTTTAGACATGGGTTTTTTTTATTATTTTGTTTTCGTGAGGGACAAAAATAAGTAATAAAGAAACGCGTCGATGGGTGCTGACGTCACATGCGCGCCAGTTCGTTGAAGAGAGAGATGTGAGCCACATGTGAGGCTATCATTAATCTTATCCATCTTCGTGAGTATTTTTCTAAATGGATGTCTGAACTGTTTTATTGCATTAGCGATTGGACGTTGCATCGCAAGCTTGATGAGATCGGACTGTGTATCATCTGGTCATTTCATTTCCTATTTGAAATAAAATAACGAGAAATGAAAAGACGGCACATTTATTCATTTTTTCGTTTATTTTAACAAACGGATAATGAGATTTCGGCTCGATTTCTAATGTTTCATTTGTGGTTTACTAATCGGTTTATGGATTATTTTCCATGTACGTTTTGATTGTTTGTTTTCCAATTTGAAATGAAATAAGCAGACAGGAGAAAACGGCACCTTTATTAGGTTTTTTTGTTTTGTTTTGTTTTGTTCTGTTTTTTCAAAAAAATGAAAAAAAAAAAAAACGAGATTTCAGCTTGATTTTTTTGTTTTTTTTGGTTCAAGGTTAAAAAAACAGATAAATGGCTTAAATTCATTTTGCACATGTGGGCGGACTTGAGACGCCCCCTTCCGCCGATTGGTCAAGCAAATATGGTCATGTGACGTCATCAGCTGTCGCTCAGGTCTGTTCAACAAAATAATAGTCCTCTGCTTCTATAGCAGTACCGCTTCTTAAACTGTACAGGTCATGTTCTTGATTGGGCTTTCTTCTGTGCAACTTAACACATTTCACAGAAATATTAAAAATATTAAACTGCACCCAGCCTGTTTTATTTAGCTGTGCGCAGTTAAATCTGTGTGGTGAAGCTGCGCTAGACAGCACAGGGCGGGTGTGAAGCACAGACCAATGTTCAGTCAAGTGTAAACGCAGCAGTCATAACTGTTCTTTTAGACAGTATACACTCAGTTTTGGACAAGGGGTGGTCATTGCAAATACTGTAATGCCAATCGGCTGAGGGTGGGTACCAATGATGGTGAAATTAAATTTTACTGAAACTGTAATCATAGCCACCAGAATGAGACAGATGATTGACAAGATGATAGCAGAGGCAAACTATAAAAAAAGTAAAAAAATAAAAATAAAAAAAAACACTGTTGTGTTTTGCCTATAGGCATACATATTACGTGTGTTTCTGTATTTTATGCTGTATTATAATTACACTGGGTCACCAACTAAGGGCAGATTGAAATCTACAGTAAATTAACACCCTTCTTGACTCTTTAACAGAGTGTAATGATATGTTAAGAGGCCTTTAGCATTATTATGTGCTCAACAGTAAATCTGTAACATGTAGTCAAGATTAAGAATAGGGATGTGCCAGTGAGGAAATTTTCCCACTGATTAATTAACTTACGACAAGACCAGTGTTATTTGTTAATATCTTCTGTAGATTTTTATCTTTAATGTTTGACAACATTTACCTCCTGTATGACTGATGCTGGACTGTCTGGACCAAGAGAGGGCTACCCTTTGAAAAAACAAAGGAAATTAACATTTGAACTCTCTCTTGCAAAATTAGCATCCCCATCCGAGACTCAATCATACTGAGTCAATCACACCTCAGCATTGCCTTAATCTACATTTCCTTTCCTTCACCCCCTCTTCAGCCCATCTCTTCTCTCTACATGCAGAGATGACCTGAAAGTCACCCAAAATCTATATGGTTTAATGTGAACAGTTATCATACAACATTATACATGTTTGGTATCATTTGAAATGTCTCATTGCGACTGGTACAAAGGTCTCATTCCTACAGAAGTAAACCAGAAGGTAATAAAGATTTTAAGTTTTTATTTTAGAGATATTTTGCTCTCTGTAATGGGTGTGTCCACCTGATTAGGGTTGCAAAATTCCGGGAATTTTCAAATATGTAAACTTTCCATGGGAATTAACTGGAATATATGGGAATTAATTTGAATAAACAGGTAATTTACAAAATTTCAGGTTATACTATAACATGGTAATTAAATGTAGTTTGACAAAAAACATATTGAATCATAATTTTGGTTAAAACAACCATATTTAATGCAAGTTCAGTTGAATTTTTACCCTGCACATTCCTCAATCACATTCACACAGCACACTACTAAATGCAGGGCTATTGAGGCCACACCCCCTGCATGCACTGTGCATTCCCCCAGTCCATAACATGCACATTTGATAAAAAAATACAGAAAAAACAGTAATATTGTGAAACATAACTACAATTTGAAATAATGGTTTTCGATTTTGATATACATAAAAATATAATTTATTTATCTGATGCAAAGCTGAATTTGCAGCATCATTTCTCCAGTCTTCAGTGTCACATGATCTTTCAGAAATCATTCTAACATGCTAATTTGATACTCAGTTATCAATGTTGGAAACAGTTGTGCTGCTTAATATTTTTTATAATCTATGATACTTTTTTCAGGATTCTTTGATGAATACAAATTTAAAGAACAGCATTTATTTAAAATAGAAATCTTTTGTAACAATATAGACTACCGTTCAAAATTTTGGGGTCAGTAATTTTTTTTCTTTCTTTTTTGAAAGAAATGAATACTTTTATTCAGCAAGGATGTGTGAAATTGATAAAAAGTGATATTAAAGTGATATTGTTAGAAAAGATTTCTATTTTGAATAAATTCTGTTCTTTTTAACTTTTTATTAATCAGTGAATCCTGAAAAAATATTCAGCAGCACAACTGTTTTTAACAATGATAATAACTGAGTATCAAATCAGCTTATTAGAATGATTTCTGAAGGATCATGTGACACTGAAATAAATAACATAACAATTGCTGCAATAAAAATTTATTTATTTTACATATTTACTAAATTAGAATTAATTGAATGCAAAAAATAAATAACTGTTCACCCACATACATTATGCCACATACTTCATCTTTACAGGATGTGGTATACACTACACTTGAGCGCACAGCATGTTTGTGTTTTTATATCACCTTATGTAAACTTCATTCCCCCTAGAGATTTTCCAAGATCAACAATTTTCTGCTTTTTCTTATATGTTTTCTTATCATTTAAATCTTTATCAAATTGTTTGGAAGAGAACACTTCATTTCTCTTGACACCTGGCATACACATAACACTTTATATACTTCTATAATTAAAATCATGTAAATTGTTAGGCTGCATAAATTAGGTCACCTGATGTACTCGCTACATCATAAGAAAAATGGTGTCTACGCTAAAATTAGTCTCTCTCTGTTTATCCCAAGGTTTACCGTAGTCTGCCAGATCCAGGTCTTATCCAGATGAGATGAAGAAGATGAGATGTAAAAAAGACTAAGTGTCAGTGCACATGCACATTCAAACGCACATACCTATAGACTAAACATGTAAATGAACGGCAAGAACGCATTAAAAGTCTTCCGTTTTCAGTTAAAAAGATGTCATTTAAGCGGCCCCTGAGTTAATAATTAATGATTTTCGCAAGAGAAATGATTCAATCAAAAACTTACTTTAGCTTGATAATAACTTTTTCCTAGAGCTGCTGTAAAGCCAAAATAATCTCTTCCATTAATTTTCCTATTATCACTGTGAAGCTGCTTTGAAACAATCTGTATTGTAAAAAGCACTATATAAATGAAGATGACTTGACTTGCTATCCTGAAAAAAAAAAAGAAGAAGAAAAAAGGAAATCATCATTTTCATCATCAAAATTGTCTGACATACTAGTTTCTTATATTTGAATTTTTACCTCACACACTATGGAGAATTCTATGAAATTTCCGCGAAACGGCCCATTTCTTTATAGTGTAAGATTCCTCTAAACTTGCAATTGCATCCTCCTTTGTGAATTTTCTCCAATATTCTGGGATCTCACCATTACCCTGAAATGATTTTCCGTAGTACTTTTCCAGATCTTTCTGGAATCTGCACACAAACCACTTCCAGTAGGGCAGTTCAGAGAGGTCAAAGGTGATGCTCCAGTCTGCATAAACTCCTCCTGCTCTTCTGTATTCTTTATGTGGGAACCAATAACCTGATGATTTAAAAGATGTATCACTTGTCACTTCAGTTGAGCAAAACATTGTACAAAGATTCTTGGTTCCATCATGATAGAACCCATTGAGTCCATTAATACGGTGGAAAGGAACACTGTGATCTTCATCATGGTTTTCTATAATGTTGGTGCAGATGGCCTTACAGAACGGACACTGAACCCAACAGCACTGACAGAAGTGATCAATCAGAATCTCATCTGGTCTTTCCTTAAAATCCAATTTCCACAGAAAGTCATTGAAATGAGTGCTGGTGTCAGAAATGACTGTAGTAAGTTCTTGTCTGATCACATCATCTAGGAGGTTGAAATCATCATTATCAAGTTTCACTCCACTGAGGTCTTTTTCAGAGAAGATCAGCACATCTGAGAGCTGCTGTGTAAAACTCTTCAACCACAAACCAACATCTCCTCTGTTCACTTGAACATGTTCAGTAGATTCATGTGCTGCTTCCATGATCTTCTGCTGCAGGAGTTCAATGTTCTTCTTCATCTTGGGTAAAACACTGACACTGAACTTATTAGTGATGTACCGACTGACTTCATCTCTGATGAAACTCTTGAAGTGATCTCTTGGATTATGAATGTAGTTCATGTATTTTTCAAAATCTTTCTCTTCTGCCAGTGTCTTCAGGATGTGTTTCTCCAGTTTTGATCTGTTTCCATTCAGTGACTCACAGTTTGATCTTATTTCATCAGTCAGATCTCTGGCAGTCTTCTTGTAGACACTCTGCTCAATGGGCTCTTTAAGTTTCTGACAGATGATCTCACCAAAAATGGCAGCTGATGTTGCTCCATGACAGTATTTTTGGAAAATACTGTAGTACTCTTCTCTCTTCTTCTCAACATATATTTCAGGATCATTGGCTTCCTTGAAGAGTCTGTGTTGGTCAGTGATCATCTTATTTGTTCTCTTACAGATTGAAAGAACCAAATCAATGAAGAATTCATTCTTGAACTCATATTTCACTGGTCCTTCCTGATGTTCTGTTATTCTCTTTTTGATGTACTCTATGAGTTGTTGAATACATCTGATGTTGTAGCCCATCTTTGAAATATTAAATGACATGATCAGTTTGTCTGTATGCTGAGCAACGTCTGTGACTAATGTTCTTATCTGGGCTTCATCCTCTCTTGAAAGAATGTAATCAAGATTCACTTTAGCTGATCTGTAGACATCTGTTGAAAATTTACCGGATTTCTTTAACTTTACATAATCAGAATAACTCTGCACAGAGAAAATGTCACGGTCTGCCTTCCATTTGTCTACAGCAGCACTTCCACAGATTTCACTGAGGATTTCTCTCACATCTCTCAATATGTCAGTGTCTCTGATTGCAGGAGTGTCTATGATGATCTTCTTCACACTCTGTTTCCAAAACGAATCAAACGCTTTCTTCACTGTTTCTTCATCATTTCTTTTCTTCTCGTCTTTGAGTTTTGAGGCAAGTTCTTTGCTCTTTTCATAGAGAGTGTTTACATGATTGGTCCTCTGAGCATCAACATTTTTCTTCAGGTCTCGCTGCTGAAGAATCTCATTTAATTTCCTCTTTGTTTCTCTCACAATGTTTTCCTGAAGCTCTTTGATTTTGATTTCAAATGATGTTTTCCACTGAATCAGTATATCTTTATCTTTGTCATTCTCAAAGAATTCAGACATTGATTTGTCCACTTCTTCACTTGTCTTCTTCAGTTCTCTTTGAAGATCAGTTTCCTCAACCTCACAAATTGCTTCATTTTCTATTTTGTTGTGTAGTTTGTTCTCAATTTCCATCATGGCACTGCGAAGACTCCAGGACCACTTGCTGTATTCGGTCTCCAGTTTCCTGTAGGCTGAAATCTCCAGAGAATTTCTGAAGCTGAAGACGAACTGTTTGTTCAGTAAAGCCTCCCAGAGATCTTTAATACAAACTTTTAAGTTTAAGAGCAACATCCCATCTGATTCGGAGGCATGAGTTATAATAGTTTCCTTTAGTTCTTGAAGGTTGTCACAGTAGTTTGGGTTTGGTGGTGCCATGGGTGGGCTGCCCTCCCAGAGCTGAGCAAAATATTTCACATCATACTGAACATCAAATCCAGTGACATCACTGAAACATTCTGCATCATAGACTTCATCTTTAGCAGCAAGCTCGTCAAGTTTCTCCTTCAGTCGTCTCCTTCCCTCCATGTTTTTCTCTCTGGCTGTGACATCGGAAAAGTTCTGATGCACAAACACACAGCTGGGATTCAGTCTCACCTTCTTCATCCTCAGGAAGGCCTGAAAAACAATCTGAAGAATCTCCTGCAGTTCAGTTGGGTTTTCTCCAAAGATATTGATCAATGTCAGATTTCCAAGACCAACAACAAATGTGGCCAATTCATTGTCATGATGTCTTGTTGATCTTCCAGCCAGTTCTAGAGCACGAAGACCCTCAGTATCAACAACCAGAATATAGTCAAAGTTCATCTGTGTTTTCATCTCGTCTGACACTCTGACCAGCTGCATGAAAGCTCCTCTGGTGCACTGATGGCAAACTGGAGTCCAAACATGGCATTCAGCATGGTGGATTTCCCAGAGCTCTGAATCCCTAAAACTGACAGCACAAAGACTCTCTGGTCTCCCAGTTTCTGGATGAGTTCATCTAGAACAGCAGAGATCCAGACCACAGGAACATGAGCAGCATCTCCATCCATCAGCTCCAGTGGAAATCCAGAGATCATCATCTCTGCTGCAAGACTCGGGAGAGAAGAGAAGTCAAACTGCAGGTCTTTCTTGTTCTTCTTCACAGATGAACATGATTCATAGATCTGACCGATCTCCCTCATGATGTGCTCCAAACCAAAGGCTGCAGCTTGAAGTTCCTCAGATATTCTCTCAAGTTCTGCTTGTTCAGCTGTCAGTTTTTCACATTTGTTTTTCTCTTTCAGTTTTACAACTTCTGACCATGTTTTATCATAATTGTTAAGAAGAACAGAAAGGTCAGTTGAGGTATATTCATCCAGGAAGATTGTAAGCCATTTGAGGAAAAACATCTCATTTGCCACAGTTGAGTTCATTTGCATTATAAAGTTTTTTGTAAACTCACTGATGTCAGATTCATGCTGTTGTTGACGGATTTTCTTCATTTCTGTGCGTTTTCTACTGATGTCCATTTCTGTCTCTTTTCCTCGAGGTCGATATAGGTCTTTGTTCTTCTGACTCCACTGATGCCACAGTTTCCCCTGATGAGGCAGAACTGATTCTTTGATTTCTGTCAGATCTTTCTTCTCCAGTAAACTCATCATCTGCTGTGCTGCTGCTCTTCCTCTCCTGCAGTCTTCATCTTCTTTCTCATCTACTCTGATGTCTGAGTGTTTGGACACATCTTCAAGTCTGAAAGTGGAAGATGATTCTGAGAGACAATCATTTATAGCTCTTATGAGTTCTTCAGATACATCTGACTGATTTCTGTCTTTCAGACCAATCTTGTATTTTCCTTTTCGTGTCTCAGTTACAGTAGATTCATCCTCAGCGAAAAGGCAAATGAGTGGCTTTGAGTCCTTGTACAGATTTTCAAATTTTATGTTTATGTCATTCTTGTCCAGTTGTGGTAGAAGAACAACATTGACTGATGCCATTTCAGTGATGATCTGCAGCTGTTTCTCATGGTCTCCTGCATCACCGTGTAGATTACAGAATGCAACACAGTCAGTGAATTTATCCGCATTTGTTCCAGAGGGGCAGAACCAGGCGATCTCCACCACTCCATCCATCAGGACTCTGGTTCTGCTGCTGCCTGGGCAGTTCCTGTGGAAGAACGTGTTGTGTTTCTCATTGATCAGACTGTTCATCAGCTGAGACTTGGATGAAGACACAGAGCCAAACCTGAAGAAAAACACCATTGGAGTTTCTGCCTTGTAGATCGGCTGGGTTTGACTAATAATTTCATTGTTGGTGTTTCTCATCTTCCAGCTCTTGTTGATTTGTCTGAATGTCCAGAGAGGAAACTCAATCTGTCTTGTGAATGGATCAGGAACAAGCAGAGGCAGAGCGTACTGACACTGGGACAGTTTAATGACCATCAGCTGCTTCAGGAAACCATCAGCACAATGAAATAAGGCCATCTGGACATCCATCGGGTGGATTTGCTCAGATTGACTCGTTTTTTCCTTAGTTAAAGACACTGAGTTGAAAAAAAAATGATGAAAGTTAGCCTCATTATTAAAAGAAACATTGCTTCCTTGCTGTGTTTGAATTTCGTCATTAGTCCTCTCAGATTTAATGTTTCTTGCTCTGTAGTTCATCATTAGTACTTTGTATATGAAAGTCTGAATCAGTTCCTCTTCAGCACAAGACTCAAGGGACTGTGATGAATGTTTGGTTATCTGAAGAACATCTGCAGCTCTCAGTTTAACTTGATGTTTGTCTTTGAGACAAAGCCTATCAAAAAGTGATTTTGAGCTTGTGAGTTTTTGTTCTTTATGTTGATCTGATCCTTCACTTTTTACTGTATACTCTCCAGTGGTTCTCTGTGAAATAAAAGGCATAATGTTATCTTTAATTTTAGTATAAGATTGTCACAGAATTGTTGTAAAGAATGGTGCTAACTATTAGAAGAGGTAACACCCCTTGAAATTGAGTGTTTTTCACAGAGAGCGAAAATGAGGATAGAAAATTGTCGTTTTTACAAATATTTTAACTTTTTGGTGTAAAAAAAAAAAAAAAAAACTTTGTAAACTTTATAAAATAACCTTGAGAAACCTAACATGAAATCTGACACTGCATTTCATGATCTATTTAAATTTAAAAAGCATTTTTTTTTCTTTTATACAGACTCATCTATCCATTTTCCAATCTGTTTGTCCTATGTATTGTAAGAAAAAATTATGAGGATGTTGAAGATCTCTAAGAAAAGTTGTCAGGGCATGTCAAAACAAATCCATAGCCCAGAAAACACCTCAGACCCCAGAGGGTTAATTAATGCCTTTGTGAAGGGGTCTGATTCACTGACCAGAAGTGTGTTTCATTATTAATTTGCTTTAATATTATGCTACTGATGTGATACTACTGTGACAATCAGATAATCTGAACTTTTGTTGTCTGACAGAAATAAAGTCAAACTAGTTAGTAATAATTGAAGAAGGTAATGATGTTTTTTACTCAACGATTTTGGAGTTAGTGACTTTTTGGTTCAAAACCATGTTAATTTCAGAGTCAAAACGGACGTGATTCAGTGGCATAGAAATAAAGCAAGATTCTATTTATTTAAGATTTATTTAAGATCCTTCTGTACATGCATAAAGCAAGATTGATTTGATATTGTTTCAGTGTTGACTCAATGTAAAATAAGTGATTTAATTTAGTTGAACAAATATCAATTTTTATATCAATTTAAACTTGATCTATTTTTCATCATTGAAATAACATTGTTTCAGGGTGCAAACCTTATGAAAAATCAATGTTAAGTTTCGACCTTGATTTAGTGTTGATTTAATGCTGGTCTGCTATTTAGGGTACGCAACTAAAAAAAAGAGAAGGCTTCCGCAAAAGGTAAGCAATTTGTTTTTTTATACATATATATAATTTTGGTAGAAGTATTGTCAGTTTTATGAAGGACTTAGTTCTGCATAGCTTTTTTTCTTCATTTTTCTGCATACCTCTGGATTTGACATGTGTTGATTTTTGTTGATGTTGTCTTCGCTCTTTTCTTCTGTCTCTGCAGAAGTGTCCATGTCATCTAGATTTGAATCTGTCATTATATCACTGGAAAGAAAGGTAAATATTAAACATCAAATATTGTACCACACAACATGCTGATAGTATTCAGACATCTGGGCACAGTTGTATAAAAAGTTTAATCTGGATCAGAATAATCTAGATTTGGAAATCCCTTTTTTGCTATCCAGGATCAGGTAATCTTACCTTTGTGCCAGTTTTTCAAAGCAAAATTGGATTGGATCACTGTGATCCAGATTCTCACTCTTTCAGATTCCCAAACCAGTGCTCTAAATGGGGTTACATTTCACAGTGTAGGCTACAAGCTATGAAAAGAACAACAGGTAGAATGGCATGACTGGTTTCATTACGTCACATCATGTTTGTTGCTGTTGCGTGTTTTGAGTTTGTAGCTCTGTCAAGATGATTCTTAATCCTCGGGTCCCTTTCGATACAGTTCACTCGCATTGCATCTGCTTTTCAGCTGACTCTTATGGGTAAAACGTCTCGGTTACAAAGGTAACTCTCGTTCCCTGAAGGAGGGAACAGAGACGTACGTCGGACAGACCGATGAATAGGAATCTCGCTAGAGAGGCCAATCTGCTTCAAGTGTAACTAAAACGAGCCAATGCACATTGGCATGCAATCATATGCAGCAGCTGCTCGCCTCGCAGCGCGGGTATATAATGAGCAGCAGGTGCGTTGCATCTTCAGGTTTTTGCTGAGGAGCCGAACCGGATAGGCGGCAGCATCAGCGGGGTGCAGCGACTGTGGCGACGGGACATACGTCTCCGTTCCCTCCTTCAGGGAATGAGGGTTACCTTTGTAACCGAGACGTTCCCATTCAGTCGGTCACGTTCGACGTACGTCGGACAGACCGACGAATAGGAATCCCTACCAAAGCGGCACAGGAGCTGCCCCCTTCCAGCGCTCTGTTGTAAGCCACCTGAACCCCCTTGCCTAAGGACGGTGGGACAGGGCTAACACAGAGAGTGTCGATCACTGCTGTTCCCCAAAACCCACTCAGTTAGACTATTGGATAACACTGGGAAAGCATACCCTTTCACTGGAAAGGAACACTGCGGAAGCCACATCCTTCCCCGAAGGAGTTATGTGGAGAAGTACATATGGACTAACCCCGTAGGGCTGTACTACATATGGAAGTACTAGGGTGACTCCAACTCGATGAGAGGTGGGTTCTCCCAGAGGGAAGACACAGGCTTCGTTTAGGAGCAACCGTGGAACCAACCATATGGGATCCCTGTAGGGTCACACATATGGAACCCAGCCTAATCCGGTTCTCAAGGATGCAACGGAGTATAGGCCTGGCGCCAGACGCTCCGCCACGTCGGCTGCCGAAGGGAGATCGGAGGACTCAACAGGGTCTGCCTTGTAGGGACTCTCTGGAGAAGAAGCGCGTGTAGCGCAGCAAGCCGACACTAAGCCGGGGCCTCTCCGTGCCTCTGACCTGAGGTGAGAACACGGGAGGAGACCGGCTCGACACGAAGGCTATAGAATCTAGCGAACGTGTTAGGTGTCGCCCAGCCCGCAGCTCTACAAATGTCTGTCAGCGAGGCGCCACGAGCCAGCGCCCAGGAGGATGCGACACCTCTCGTGGAGTGAGCATGCAACCTGAGCGGGCAGGGCACGCCCTGAGCTTGGTAAGCCAGGGCGATGGCATCCACTATCCAGTGGGCTATCCTCTGCTTGGAGACAGCATTCCCTTTCTGCTGGCATCCGTAAAAGACAAAGTGCTGGTCTGAGGTCCTGAAGCTTTGAGTTGTGTCTATGTACAGTCGCAAGGCGCGAACTGGACAGAGCAAAGCCTGGGCTGGGTCTGCCTCCTCCGAGGGCAGCGCTTGCAGGCTCACTACCTGGTCCCTGAAGGGAGTGGTAGGAACCTTGGGGACATAGCCAGGCCGGGGTCTCAGTACCACGTGGCCGTCACCCGGCCCGAACTCTAGGTACGATTCGTCGACCGAAAATGACTGCAGGTCCCCTATCCTCTTGATGGAAGCCAATGCAACCAGCAGCAAAGACTTCATTGACAGTATCTTTAAGTCTGCTGATTGCAAGGGCTCATAGGGAGCAATCTGAAGTGCTCTTAGCACCAGAGCAAGGTCCCAAGAGGGTATGGAGGGAGGACGAGGAGGATTTAACCGTCTCGCCCCCCTAAGGAACCTGACGACCAGGTCGTGCTGACCAACAGACTTGCCATCTATGTGGTCGTGGTATGCGGAGATAGCAGCAGTATGGACTTTGAGGGTGGAGGGGGACAGCCTACGCTCCAACCCTTGCTGCAAGAAGGAAAGCACGACTCCGATCAAGCATCTTCGGGGGTCTTCTCGGCGAGAAGAGCACCACTCGACGAACAGGTTCCACTTCAAGGCGTAAGCACGTCTCGTAGACGGTGCACGTGCCGAAGTGATGGTGTTAAGTCACCTAGAACCTCCGCGTCCCGTCCAGGGACCAGACATGGAGTTTCCAGAGGTCTGGACGCAGGTGCCACAGAGTGCCCCGTCTCTGAGAAAGAAGGTCCTTCCTCAGAGGAATGGGCCAGGGAGGGGCTGTCGCGAGGAGTGAGAGTTCTGGGAACCAGGTCCGGTTGGGCCAATAGGGCGCAACTAGCAGGACCTGCTCCTCGTCCTCCCTGACTTTGCACAGGGTCTGTGCCAGTAGGCTCACTGGGGGAAACGCATATTTGCGAAGGCCCCGGGGCCAGCTGTGTGCCAGTGCATCTGTCCCGAGTGTTCCCTCGGACAGGGAGTAAAACAACTGGCAGTGGGAGGTTTCTGGTGAGGCAAACAGGTCTACCTGAGCCTCTCCGAACTCTCTCCAGATCAGCTGGACCACCTGGGGGTGGAGTCGCCACTCTCCTGGCAGCGCAGCTCGTGATAGCTCGTCGGCCACACGGTTGAGCACACCGGGGACATGAATGGCACGAAGCGACCTCAGATGCTTCTGACTCCAGAGGAGGAGATGGCGGGCGAGTTGCGACATGCGACGGGAGCGTAGACCACCTTGACGGTTGATGTACGCAACGGTCGCAGTGTTGTCCGTACGGACCAGTACATGCTTGCCCCATAGCGGCCCTTTGAGGCGGCTCAGAGCAAGGCGTACTGCCAGCAACTCGAGGCAGTTGATGTGCCAATGCAGATGGGGGCCCGTCCACACCCCTGACACTGCATGCCCGCATGCCCGTTGTACGTGGCACCCCAGCCGGTGGCAGAGGAATCGGTGAATACCACAGCATGCCGGGACACCTGCTCCAGGGGCACTCCTGCCCGAAGAAACAAGGGGTCCGACCACGGGCTGAAGGCTTGGCGGCACTCCTGAGTGATTGCCACCCGGAACGTGCCGCGTTGCCACGCCCATCTCGGGACTCGGCCGTGAAGCCAGTGTTGAAGCGGTCTCATATGAAGCAGACCGAGCGGGGTTACTGCCGCTGCGGCCGCCATATGCCCCAGGAGCCTCTGAAAGAATTTCAGTGGAACCGCTGTCCTGCCGTTGAACGTATTCAGGCAGTTCAACACCGACTGAGCACGTTCCTCTGTGAGGCGTGCTATCTGTTCGACTGAATCCAACTCCATACCGAGAAAAGAGATCCTCTGCACAGGGGAGAGTTTGCTCTTTTCCCAGTTGACCTGAAGACCCAACTGGCTGAGGTGACTGAGCACCAGATCCCTGTGATCGCACAACTGATCCCGCGACTGAGCTAGAATGAGCCAGTCGTCGAGATAGTTGAGGATGCGAACACCCTGTTCTCTCATGGGAACAAGGGCTCCCTCCACGACTTTCGTGAAGACGCGGGGAGACAGGGCCAGCCCGAAGGGTAGGACTCTGTACTGATATGCTCGACCTTCGAACGCAAAACGCAGGAATGGCCTGTGTCGCGGAAGAATCGAGACATGAAAGTACGCGTCCTTCAGGTCGATCGCTGCAAACCAATCCTGGGGACGGATGCACTCGAAAATGCGTTTCTGCGTGAGCATTTTGAAAGGTAGCTTGTGAAGGCTCCGATTCAAAACTCGCAGGTCCAGGATAGGCCGTAACCCACCGCTCTTTTTGGGTACAATGAAGTAGGGACTGTAGAACCCTGACCTCATATATCGGCTGGAGGGACCGGCTCTATCGCATCCTTCGCCAGTAGGACCGCGATCTCCGCACGCAAGACAGGGGCATCGACAGCTTTCACTACAGTGAAGTGGACGCCCCTGAACTTGGGGGGACGCCGGGCGAACTGAATCGCATAGCCGAGCCTGACGGTCCGAATGAGCCAGCGAGATGGACTGGGGAGCGCTAACCAGGCTCCCAGAGACCGTACAAGCGGGACCAAAGGGACCGCAGGCGTACCCGCAGTGGGGCAGCGAGGTGGAACACAGGGACGCTGCCCGGGGGGCTCTCTTTGCGAGGCGGCCCGAAGCGGCGTCACAGTGTGGTGTGCAACACTTACCTGGTTCCACGGATGGACAGAGGGAGCAGTCGAGGCTTTGGTTGCCCGCTGCTCGCTGCTGTCCGCTGGCGACAGAAGAGGGGGATGAGAGGCGCCGCTTAGATGAGGGCTGCTGCTGGGGCGCGGGAGCGGGGGCGGCCGAGGGAGGGCGCCCTCGGCGACGAGCAGCCTGAGGTGCTGCGGGCGGTGGAGGTGCAGCAGCAGACCGCCTCGGCAGGATGTGACTGATGGCCTCAGACTGCTTCTGTACAGCCGAGAACTGCTGGGCGAAGTTCTCGACCGCGTCGCCGAAGAGGCCGGTCTGGGACACGGGGGAATTAAGAAACCTGACCTTGTCGGTATCCCTCATGTCCGCGAGACACAGCCAGAGATGGCGCTCCTGGACCACTAATGTGGACATCGCACGACCCACTGACCGCGCCGTAACCTTCGTCGCACGAAGCGCGAGGTCCGTCGCGGCACGAAGTTCCTGGAGAACTTGTGGATCATGACCACCCTCGTGCAGGTCCTTCAGTGCCTTGGCCTGATGGACCTGCAGCAACGCCATAGCGTGCAGGGCAGAGGCGGCTTCCCCACAGGCCTGATAAGCCTTGCCGGTAAGATCCGACGAGTACTTACAGGCCCGGGAAGGGAGAGACGGCTCCCCCCGCCAGGTGGAGTTAGGGCACAGTTGCATAGCAACGGCCCGTTCCACAGGGGGTATGCGCGTATAACCCTTAGCCGCCCCGCCATCAAGGGTGGTGAGGGAGGAGGACCCACCGACACGGTTTCGGGCAGTAAAAGGTGCCGTCCACGTGCCAGTGAGCTCTTCATGCACCTCCGGGAAGAAAGGAACTGGGGTGGGGGGCTGAGAACCAGCCCTGGCCACCCCGAGAAACCAATCATCCAACCTCGAGGGTTCGGGACACGGTGGAGGATTCCACACGAGCCCAACCCTGTTGGCGGCCCGGGAAAGCATAGCCATCATTTCCGGGTCCGAATCGGGCACAGTTGTCACCCCCGAAGGAGGCAGCTGCGCCGAATCGTCATCCCCCGAAATATCAGGCTCACCCTCCGATGCAGCGATCGACATTCTATCATCTTGGGGAGCTCCGAAGGATACGGATGGTACACACCTCTGGGGTGGTCCACCACGTTCCCCCGGCAGCTCTACTGGCTGCGGAGTGCAGGAGGGATGAGGGTTCCTAGGGGGTTGGTTCCCCGAAGGAAGCGCGCTCACCGTGATCCTCAGATCACCAGCACCGCTGCCCGAAGCAACCCTCTGAGGAGGATTGGAACGAGGCAGCGGCACCGGGACTCCGCCCCTTTGCAGGAACTGGAGTCTAGATCGCAACTCCGAGACGGTCATCTTCCCACAATGGGTACATGACTCGTCCACAAACGCTGCCTCAGCGTGCTTTAAGCCCAGGCACGTGATACAGCGTTGGTGACCATCCCGCGGTGACAGATAACGACCGCATCCAGAAACACACAAGTAGAACGACATCTTTAAAAAGACGCGAATCTACTTGTGTAAGCTCTTTTAGGGACTGCTCTTTTAAGTGCTGAAGCACGCAGGGGAATGGCCGCTGCAGCACAGACAGGGAAAGTGCAGCCTGTCGTGTGCACTCTCTCCTTGAAGCCGCTCTCTTACCAGCTGTCAAAACAGCCTTTCAGCGCTCAACAGCGCACCGTTTACCAGCCGTGAGAACGGCTCTTCAGGAAATGCTGCACAACGAAGGCAAACAAAACAAAAAAAAAAAAAGAGAGAGAGATCGACCCCGCTGCAGTGCTGTCCACCTGCACCAACAAAGAGCAGTTTCAAAGGCTCGTTTCTTTTAATTACACACTCCGTAGACACCCAAAAAGGTTCGGCTCCGAAGCGAAAAGCTGAAGATGCAACGCACCTGCTGCTCATTTATACCCGCGCTGCGAGGCGAGCAGCTGCTGCAAATGATTGCTTGCCAATGTGCATTGGCTTGTTTTAGTTACACTCGAAGTGGCTTGGCCTCTCTAGCGAGATTCCAATTCATCGGTCTGTCCGACGTATGTCGAACGTGACCGACTGAATGGGAACTCCTGTTTTCTCAGAATTCTGAAGTCTTATTGGTTCACATCTGTAAGTATCACAGACAAATGGCATTTCAGCCCACCAAAACGGGCAGGGTTGGCTGCCTATAAAAGCCACAGAAATGCCAGATCTCATCAGAATATTTCTCTTTCAGCATGAAGATTAACTTGCTGCTCCAAAGAAGTCTGAAGCCTGAAGCAAGCTGATCGCTCTGCAAGCAGACTAAAGGAGTGCTCTGCAAGCAAGCTGACTGAGCGTTTTCCCCTGCAGCCATGACTTGTACAGCTCGCACTGGAGCATCTCTGTCGACCGTCATTCTTTTTTTAAATATATTTTTGCATAGTGGTGGGAACTCTGGGCATGTATCCAGGCCGGGTTCTCAGGATGACCTGAGAGTCACACTTCGGATGACTAGGCACACTTCGTTGACTGAAAATGCTTGCAGGTCCCCCAGCCTCTTGATGGATGTGAGTGCAGTCAGGAGCACTGTATTAAGGGACAGGATCTTTATCTCCACTGACTGTAACACCATGTCTACACGGGACGCGACCATTGTCGCTTGCATCGCAACAGCTAAAAGCTGTCTACACTGGACGCGACAAAATGCCTGTTGCAAAGCATTTGTCCTTCGTGTCAGTACATCATAAATAGAACGAGGCATCAGTTTACTGTCTGAGATTTGTCGCTCGCATCGCGCTGCATCCAGTGTAGACAACGTCACTGATTTTAATGGGTTCTATTGTCTTTTGTCGCATCGCATCACACTGATCGCGTCCGGTGTAGACACTGTGTAAGGGCTCAAATGGAGCTCTCTGCAGGGCTGTCAAGACCAGAGAGAGATCCAAAGGGGGGATGAGTCTTTGCCGCGGAGGGTTCAGTCTCCTACCACCTCTCAGGAACCTGAACACCAAGTCGTGTTTCCTCAAAGACATAACATCTACTGCAGGGGTCGGCAAGTAAGTTTGGCATCGGGCCAAAAAAAATTTGCCTCTAGATGGTGGGCCAAAACATAGTCAAAGGCTAATTTAAGAAATTCATTGATGAAAAATGCAACTAGAATTGCCTGTGGCAGACTGTTACAGTGTCTTTTGTAACTGGTAGTGAGCTGTTACTCTGTTAAATCCTGTAGTAGGACAAGCATTAACAAAAAGCCACATTTGTGTGGCGGTGTCTGGGTTTTACACTGGATAAATTAATAAAGCAGAGTAGTGACACGTAACCTGCCAAGTATATTTATTCACCAACTTGCAACACAGACCGCCTTGCTAAAACACACTAAAACGCATGTTCCACATTGTGCCTATGTGGGACATGCAAAATCGATAAAAATAACTCAAAAAATAAAAGAGGACTTGAATAAGCCCATTAATAGCATGTCTGAGTCATGCTCTTAACAAACTATGTTTTATTTCTTCTTTCCATATTGTGAATAATAAATGTGTATCATTTTAATTTGCTTGTTACACAATGGAGCCTAACTTATATGGAGCCAGATCAGTCTCAAAAATAATATATTTACAAAACAAAATTCATAAATGCACAGCACAATTCACATTTACAAAATCCAATTTGTAAATTCAAAACACAATTCATATATACAGAAGTAAAAGCATAAATATTTACCCAAATGCTCACACAAATACATCTTACCTTAAAATTTTTTTAAAATGTTTACACAAATATGTATATATCAAGTTCTTGAATTAATTTCCATCACACATTTGTGAATGTATTTATGGATCATTGAATCTGCATTTTCAAATCGTCACACATGGACTGCACGTGGACTGCTTTGAATATGTGTAAGGTATTTTGAGACCTTCCTGGCACGTTAAGATTCATAAATATCTTTTTTGGAGGATGTTCTGTTTAGCCAATCGCAGTGAGCTTTTAATCCACCAATCAAAATGCTCCTTACAGAACAGACTCAAGAAGCTCAACGCTGCGCTTGTACTGTGCATCGTTCCATGATCCGGTCCTTTCTGTAAAGACATTTTAATGGGTACTCTTTTTTTTAGCACCTGTGATATAAAACAGTTTAATGTTGTTATTAGTAATATGTCCCTTATCCATTAGGTGGCGACCAAGTGCTTGAAAAGAGTTGAGTTGCAGTGCTAAAGGAATTGAAACAAGACAGTCTACCAGTGTTTGATGAGTAGTCACATTTTGCTTGTGTGTTCAGTCAAGAGTTTTGAAATTAATAAAGCACACACGTTAATGAAACCAAATGATAAGAAACAAGTTTGATAAGAAAATAAGTGTTATCCTTAAAATTCTGTCCACGGAATTCAAACAGAAAATGCCGTTTTGACGCTCTTTGATGCGGCATGACAGATCACTGTACAGACGCCTCAGTTCAACCGGCAGCGCGAGTGAATGCAATCATCTCTTCCTCTTTAATACTAGTTACATAATAAACATTAATGAACATCAGAAGGTATGTTGAAAGATACAGTACAGCTTACTGAAAAGTATCATATCTCGTGTAATCGCTCAATCAGTGTTTCAACCACGGAAAGACTTCAATAAAACAGCTTGTAAACAATATGTCATGTAGCATTACATTTACCTCAGAAAAGCCATTCAGTGTCCACAGTTTGTTAGTTCGCTAGAGAAAGAAACTCTCACTTAATATACTGTATTAGCCTATATATTCATTATATTTTACCTTTTAGTGATGTCTTGATTATTTAATGTATGTTTATATAAATCAAATGACAACCACTGTGCAGAAATCATCATATATTTCAACAAAGAATTGGAGTAAAAACATTTAGAAGTTAATGCAAAAACTGCCTTAAGCCCCGGGTATACTTCACTTTCCGCGCCCGGACGCGTCTTGCGCGCAGTCGTGTCCACGTATCCTTCAAAGTATACTAAACCACGGATGCGCGGATGACCGAATTCGACACATGCGCAGTACAATTTTTTCTATACTCTTTTACCAGACATTGTGTCATCAATGGGACATTCGCTGGGCAGGATCGGGGAAGAAAAATAGTGCATCCACCATTGCAACATAGTTCAGAAGATACACCAAGAGAACAAGAATCAAAAACGATGGAGAAGGCATGCCTCTGAGTTTACTCGTCTTGTTTTTGAATCTCTCTTTATACACTCTTCTTCGACGACTGCACATTGTGCTCAGTACATTGTGCACATTGGACCAAAAACTTCTTCACGTAATAACCTAGAATACTGTCTAACACTTGATGGCTGCTCTGTTAAGTCTTCGTCGTCAGTTAGGAACCTGGGTGTGCTCTTTGATACCAATTTTTCATTTGAAGGCCATGTTACTAGCATCTGTAAAACCGCATTCTTCCATCTTAAAAATATATCTAAACTACGACATATGCTCTCAATGAAAAATGCAGAAAAGTTAGTTAGTTCATGCATTCATGACCTAAAGGCTAGATTACTGTAACGCTCTACTGGGTGGTTGTTCCACTCGCTTGATAAATAAACTACACCTTGTACAAAATGCAGCAGCTAGAGTTCTTACTAGAACTAGGAAGTATGACCAGTTCTGTCAACACTGCATTGGCTTCCTGTTAAACATCGTATAGATTTTAAAATCTTGCTAATTATTTACAAAGCACTAAATGGTTTAGCTCGCCAGTACCTGAGCGAGCTTTTAATGCATTATAGTCCTTTATGTCTATTGCGATCTCAGAATTCAGGCCAGCTGATAATACCTAGAATATCAAAATCAACCGCAGGCGGTAGATCCTTCTCCTTTTTGGCACCTAAACTCTGGAACAATCTTCTTAGCATTGTTCGGGAAGCAGACACACTCTGTCAGTTTAAATCTAGACTAAAAACGCATCTCTTTAACCTGGCATACACTTAGTACATTATCAATTTATATTTTCAAATCCGTTAAAGGATTGTTAGGCTGCATAAATTAGGTCAGCCGGAACCGGGAACACTTCCTATAACACTAGATGTACTTGTTACATCAGAAGAAGAATGGCATCTATGCTAATATTAGTCTCTCTGTTTATCCCAAGGTTTACCGTAGTCAGCCGGATCCGGGCCGTAACCAGGTGAGATCGAGGACCTGCGCCTTGAAACGACCACAACGCAGCCCTGAAGTATGAGCAGAGACTGAGTCAACTAGATCATCCACTGTGAAGGCCTCATCGACACGACAGCAAGTGGCACAGTTCCTCAACAAACTGTCCATACCGGTGTGATGAATACGATCCTCAACTGGACGGGGACGCAAACAGGTTGACCTAAGTAACTCCAGCTGGACTGACCGGGGGTGGAGTCTCTACTCTTCCCTGGATGTGTGCTGTCGTGAGAGCTCATCGGCTGCATGATTGAGCTAGCCAGGAATGGCACAAAGTGACCTGAGTCTCTTCTGACTCCATAAAAGGAGATGGCAGGTGAGTGAGACATACGACAGGAGCGTAGACCACCTTGACGCTTGTACGCAATGATTGATGTATTGTCTGTACAGACCAGCACGTGTTCGCCCTGCAGCAACGGCAGAAACCGGTGCAGGGCAAGTTGTATTGCTAGCAACTCGAGGCAAACTGCAGGCAAGGTCCACGTGAGAAGGCAGTGCGTCCTCGAAACGCAGACTCCTGACTGTTGGGGAAAGAAGAGTGGGGAGAGAAGGGCAAGGCATTGTGTTGTGGACAGCCGCTTCAGATGGCAGCTTTTTGCGGGCATAACTGCACTGCAACTGCACGCTACCTTCAATGGTGGGATGCCCACATACCCTTTGGCCACCCCACCAGTGAGGGATGTGAGAGTGGAGGAGGCAGTGGAGCGGCTTTTGGCGGAAAAGGCTGGCTTCCATGAATTTGTAACCTCCCTGTGCACTTCCAGGAAAAAAAGAGGCATGCCCCACCCCAAGATAACAATCGTCCAGCTGTGAAGTTTCATGGGACATGGGGGAGGGTTCCACTCAAGCCCGGCACTTGCAGCTGCCCAGGAAAGCATAGCTGTCAGCTCTGGATCAGACTCAAACAACGTTGTTCTCCCTGAAGGAGGCAATGCAGCCGAATCTTCATCTCCAGAGGACTCAAGCCCACCCTCCAATGCAGCAATCAACATCTGGTCATCCACGGGAGCCCCAAATGAGATGCTGTGTCCTCCATGAAAAGGACCAGCAACCGTAGCCGGAAGCTCCACAGCCTGCGATTGAAAAGAGGGGTGGGAGGGCCACGGGGGTTCACCCGGTGGACGCACTCCCACCATAATCCTCAGGTCACCCGGTGTATCGATCAAAGAGGCCCTCAGCTGTACAGAAGAACTAGATCAGGGGACAGCAGAGGGGACTCCACCACTTTCAAGTTATCTCATTCTCAAACTCAACATTGTGATGGTCATCTTCCCGTAGTGGGTGCATGACTCATCTATTAACACTACTTCAGCTTGCTTATGGTCCAGACATGTGAGGCAATGATCGTGGCTGTCAGACGGGGCCAGGAAACGACCGCATCCAGAAACACACAGGTGGAATGCCATCTTTAAAAAGACGCAACATCACACCGTGATTTACTCTTTTAGGGAAATCTGCTCTTTGATGTTGAAGTGCCCAGGAGAACAGCCGCTGCACTCTCAACATGCACACCAACACATGAACAGGAATAGAAATCCTCTTGTTCTGATACTCATGAATGATGATTGTAGAGCAGAGAAATAAATGTCAGCTCAGCTCCGAAGCAAAAGCTTATCTGCATGCTGCTCTCAGGCGAGATCCCAATTCATTAGTCACTGACGTTAACATCGAACATGACTGACTGAAAGGGAATGACCATTCTGCAGGGATCAGGATAATCCTGATTTTTGGATCAAAGGAATCGCAAAGTTTTGAACAACACAAACTGACAATTTGATCCAGATCAAAAATCAAGATTATTCCAATTTCAGAATTCTTTTTTTTTTTTTTGAACAACCCATTTTCAAGATTTGATCCAAAAGCTGACCAGATTACTTTTGAATGACCCTGGGGTCAACGGTGTAATTGCATGTTTTTCAAATAGTGTATATATAGTTTTTAATTTATCGATAGGCTTTTGTATGTGGTGAAGTGAAATGTATTGTAATATTAAACACTAAATCAGTTGACAAGAAAAGGCAATGTATGAGAGTCAAGTACGCTACCAGTCAAAAGTTTGGAAACATTACTATTTTTAATGTTTTTGAACAAAGTCTCTTATGCTCATTAAGGCTGCATTTACTTCATAATAAATACAGAAAAAAATAATAATATTGTGAAATATTATTACAATTTAAAATTATGGTTTTCTATTTTAATATACTTTAAAATATAATTTATTTCTGTGATGCAAAGCTGAATTGTCAGCATCATTACTCCAGTCTAAATCATTCTAATATGCTGATTTATTATCAATGTTGGAAACAGTTGTGCTGCTTAATATTATTTTATAACCTGTGATACTTTTTCAGGATTCTTTGATGAATAAAAAGTTAAAAAATATCAGCATTTATTTAAAATAGAAATATTTTGTAACAATGTACACAACCGTTCAAAAGTTTGGGGTCAGTAATTTTTTTTTCTTTCTTTTTTTTTTGAAAGAAATTAATACTTTTATTCAGCACGGATGTGTTAAATTGATAAAAATTGATAATAAAGATTTATATTGTTAGAAAAGATTTATATTTTGAATAAATGCTGTTCTTTTTAACCTTTTATTCATCAATGAATCCTGAAAAAAGTATCACAGCTTCCAAAAAAATATTAAGCAACACAACTGTTTTCAACATTGATAATAACTGAGTATCAAATCAGCATATTAGAATGATTGCTGAAGGATCATGTGACACTGAAGACTGGAGTAATGATGCTGAAAATTCAGCTTTGCATCACAGAAATAAATTATATTTTAAAGTATATTAAAATAGAAAACCATAATTTTAAATTTTAATAATATTTCAAAAAATAATTTTTTATTCCGTAATAATTAAGAAATAAATGCAGCCTTAAAGATCATAACAGAATTCGTTCAAAAACAATAAAAATAGTAATGTTTCCAAACTTTTGACTGGTAGTGAAATTACTCCACACACTAAACAGTTCCTGTAAAACAGGAAAAAATGCTATGGTCTCTTGTAAATCACATGACATTTAGGAAACCACATTGGTGCTTAACAGGAAGAGTTTGATCAGATAAGGTTTTTCAAGTCTGTTTTTGGTCAATTTGACTTTTAACATATTACAAAATAGCAGTTACAGTATGAGACATTTTTGATGAATCCACACAAAATCTCCCAGCAAAAGGTTTTATGTTTTAAAATCTACATTACATGTAAAGTCAGGTGTCTCTGTAAGTCCTTAATATGTATGCAAATTCCTTTGATGTATAGAAAGCTCAAAAGAACAGCATTATCTGAAATAGAAAGCTTTTGTTATACACTACCATTCAAAAGTCTGGGGTCAGTAAGATTTTTTTATTTTATTTTTTTTTTATTTTTTGGAAATAAATGAAAGAAATTAATACTTTTATTCAGTAAGGATACATTACATTCATCAAAAGTGACAGTAAAGACATTTATAATGTTACAAAAGATTATATTTCAAATAAATGGTGAACTTTTGAACTTTCTATTCATCAAAGAATCCTGAGAAAAGATAAAAGATTGTAAACAACTGTTTTCAACATTTGTGTGTATATATATATATATTCTTTATTCTCCTTATAATGGACTTCAATGGCCTCCAAATGGTTGAAGGTCAAAATTATAGTTTCAGTGCAGCTTCAAAGGGCTTTAAACGATACCAGACGAGGAATAAGGGTCTTATCTAGCGAAATGAAAGGTCATTTTCGAAAAAAAAATGTAAATGTATATGCTTTATATAAACAAATGATCGCCTTCCAAGTGCTTCCGCCAAAACCGCACTTTGAGTTGTCCTACGCCTTCCCTATTCTACTTACGGAAAAAATCGAACTGGCGCCGCATTCGTTCCGTAAGTAGAATAGGGAAGGCGTAGGACATACAGCGTAAGCTTTTTGAAGAATGCGGGGTTTTGGTGGAAGCACTTGAAAGGCGATCATTTGTTTATATAAAGCTTATACATTTGCATTTTTTTGATAATGACCGATCGTTTTGCTAGATAAGACACTTATTCCTCATCTGGTATCTTTAAAGCCCTTTGAAGCTGCACTGAAACTATAATTTTGACCTTCAACCATTTGGAGGCCATTGAAGACCACTATAAGGAGAATAATCCTGGAATGTTTTCAACAAAAACCTTAATTTCTTTTCGACTGAAGAAAGAAGGACATGGACATCTTGGATGACATGGGGGTGAGTAAATTATCAGGAAAATTTTATTTGAAAGTGAACTAATCCTTTAATGTTAATTTCAACATTTACTAATTCATTATTAAAATCAAAATTTTGTTAACATTAGTTAATGCACTGTGAAATAACATGAACAAATAATGAACAGCTGGATTTTTATTAACTAACGTTAACAAAGATTAACAAATAACAAACAACAAGTAACAAATGTATTGCTCATGGTTAGTTCATGTTAGTTAATACATTAATGTTTAACTAATGAAACACTGTAAAGAGTGTACACACACACACACACACATATATATATATATATATATTGCAGTTTTTGAAGAACACTTAAAGCGTCAATTTCTGTGTAAACTCTAACTTAATATTAGACTTTATTTAAATATATATATATAGAGAGAGAGAGAGAGATTGAACAATTGAAAACAAACTGATAAAATTGATCTTATTAAGCACTAAAGTCAAACCTGCTTGTTGATGTCTCTGCCTGTGTGTCATCTGTCCATTTCCTGAATTCTAAAATGCAAATGAAAGCTCTATCCAGGCCTTTGTACATACATAAACAATGTCTGTGTTCCTTGAAGTCACGTGGCATATATCAGGGCCGGCCCGTGGCAATGACTGGAGGGCACTGCACGAAAGTAGGAAGAGCGCCCTCTTTTTATCATCGTCAGCTCCTACACCCATTTATTAAACAACAGGATTTAGTGATTATATGGTTTAGATCGAGCCAACCTTGGATATTCTGTTCTGGACATTCATACTCTTAGGCTTCACCCCAAACTTGCTCAAGGGAAGATTATGTTCAGGAAAACAAGTTGTATAAAGATATTGGACATATCAGCCGTGAGTAAAGTGACATAATCAAATTCAACTGCTCCTGGTATCTTCAGACTATAAGAGTAGCACCTCACAGTCAAAACAGTTTTAGAGATAGTCAAAAAACCCCGGCTGTCACTGATGCTTATATGAGAGTCATAGTTTATTATAGTCATTTGTAGTTTCAATTCATCAGATTTATTCTCTTTTAACCTTGTTATGGGCCAATATTAATTCATTCTGTTATTTTCTTCCAGCAGTTCTCTGAAGCTTTCACTGCAGCAATAGTGTTGCCTGTTGCTGAGAAAATGTGTTTAAATTATTTCTATCGTTTGGTTATTATCTCTTAATCTTCAGCAGAGAAGTATACATCACTCTGAAACTCTACACGCGTCACATGATTGGCTGCTCACTGCAAACGTCACATTTTTATTTGCAAGCGCTCAAGAATTTATAGCCTGAGGATCATTTTAAAGCCAGTGCTGTGATACCAAGATTAAGTCTGACTGAATTTTCTTCGACTTCAACATCGTGCATCTCAATACAGGCCACGGGTTTACTTCCCCAGACTATAGACCGCAACCTGTGAGTATCAGTTTACACAAGCTCATTTTATATTTGTGTAACATGTTGTTACATACAGAAGGGAGCGGAGACACAGGTGAGTTCAAAGCAGGGTTTATTAAAGTCAACTGAGCGTGCTGGAGTGATGCAGGTGAGTGTAAACAAGCAGATACGTGGCTGGATGAGTGCTGGATCTGATGCTGGTTGTTGTTGTTGCAGGTAGCGTGGATGCAGACGAACGTGGAGCAGACGAGACACACTGAACTCACGGGAGACGTGGAGACACGAGGAATCACGGAGAACACAGGAGACAGGTAAGTAGACAGCGAATGGAGTCCTGGAGGTAAGCATAGCATGTAGGTATGCGTTAACGAGACCGGACAGTGTGTGTGTGTTCAGTGTGCTCTTTTATGTGGCTGTGGTGATGAGTGCTGATGCGTGACAGGTGTGGCTGGTCAGTACTCAGGAGAGGGAGTGCGCTGTGATTGGGTGACTGTGGAGCCTGGCGTGTCTGTGACATTACCCCCCCCTCCACGGTCCGCTCCTGAGGACCGCGGACCCCGACGTCGTGGTGGTCGACCTCTGCCACGAGGAGCTGGTCTGCTGGGATGTCTGGAATGGAACTCATCAAGAAGGCTAGGGTCGAGGATATCATTTCTGGGTACCCATGAGCGCTCTTCGGGGCCGTATCCTTCCCAATCCACTAGATATTCTAGGAAACCACCACGACGCCGGGAGTCCAAGATGTCTTTGACTTGGTATGCCACTCCGTCCTCAACGATGAGTGGAGGAGGGGGATCTTCAAGGTCGCCAGGCTCTGTGGAGGGAAGAACAGAGGGATGGTGAGGCTTCAGAAGTGACACATGGAAAACTGGGTGAATGCGATACTCAGGGGGGAGTTGCAGGTGATAGGTGACTGGGTTGATTTGCCGGATGGTGAAGGGGCCAACGAACCGGGGACTCAGTTTCCTACACGGCAGGCGCATCTTGATGTCCCGGGTTGACAGCCAAACCTTCTGTCCTGGTTGGTACTGGGGTGCGTGGGAACGTCGAAGGTCAGCTGTCAACCTGCGCCTGCATAGGGCTCGTTGGAGCTGCAGATGAGCTGAGTCCCAGACCCTCTCGCTCTCCCGGAACCAGTAATCCACCGCCGGGACATCTGATGGTTCCCCGTCCCAGGGGAACAGTGGGGGCTGATAGCAGAGTACGCATTGGAAAGGTGTAAGACCAGTGGTGGGTTGCCGGAGAGAATTCTGGGCGTACTCGGCCCAGCCCAGAAACTGGTTCCAGGAGTCCTGATGGCCGTGACAGAAGGTACGGAGGAAACGGCCTATCTCCTGAATCTTCCTCTCCGTCTGCCCGTTTGTCTGTGGATGGTAGCCGGAAGACAGACTGATGGCCACACCTAGGAGCTTGAAAAAGGCTTTCCAGACCCGGGAAGTGAATTGAGACCCACGGTCGGACACAATATCTTCAGGTAATCCATAGTAATGGAACACATGGTTGAATAACAGTTCGGCAGTTTCCATAGCTGTGGGGAGTCCAGGTAGGGGGAGTAACCGACAAGACTTGGAGAACCGATCCACTACCACCAATATACAGGTGCATCCATTGGAGACTGGGAGATCCGTTATGAAATCTACTCCTAGGTGTGACCAGGGGCGGTTTGGAATGGGGAGAGGTTGGAGTTTCCCCGGAGGGAAGATGATGCGGGCTTTTGGAGATGGCACATTCCCTGCACCCCTGCACGTACCTCCTGACGTCAGATGTCATGTTGGGCCACCAGAAGCGCTGTTTCAACAGCGAGAGGGTTTCATTGATCCCTGGGTAGCCAGTGCCGAGTGAAGTATGTGAAGAGTGGATGAGGGGGTGTGTCATGCTCGTGGAACATACTTCAATCCGGTGGGGCAACCCGGCGGGGTGTTGGTGGAGGCATTGGACTCGGGGAGCGTCTCTTCTGACCAAGAGATGGGATTCACAAAAAGCTTTTCAGGGATGATGGGCTCTGGGTCTTCATTGCTTTCCTCAAGACTATACAGACGGGACAGGGCATCAGCTTTTACGTTCTTGGAGCCAGGGAGATAGGAGATAGTAAAATTGAATCGGGTGAAAAAGAGAGCCAGCCCTGGGAGACAGAATTCGGCAGCAGTAAGTGTTACAACAATTGTGAGTGGTTTCATTTTATTTAGAGTGGGCAAAAGAACACTCACCATGGGCCGAACTGGACGGGTGGGGCATTCCGCGATGTAATGCCCAGCACGGCCACAGTAGAGGCAAAGATTCTGGGTCAGCCTCCTCTGCCGCTCAGTAGACAAAAGACGAGAGTTTTCGAGTTGCATAGGGTCGCTGGCTGGTTCTGGGAGGCTGACGGATTCAGGCTGGCGGAGGTTCGGTGGAAATAAGGGCTGGTTCTGGTGCTCTTCGAGACACAGCTGCATACGAGTGGCAAACCTGATGGATAGTTGAATGAATTTCTCGAGCCCGATGGAATCCTCGTATGCAGCGAGATGCAACCGCACACGGGGCTCGAGACCTTGCCGATACAAGGTAAGGAGGGCTTGTTCATTCCAGCCACTTGCAGCAGCTAGAGTACGAAACTGGAGGGCATAATCAGACACGGTTAGTGATCCTTGTTTTAATTTGCATAATCTCTCACCGATCGATGAATCTCCCGCGGGCGTTCCGAAAACTTCCTTGAAGTGGGAAATAAAGCTGGACAGGGAAAGAACAACAGGGTTTTCTTGATTCCAGAGAGGTTCAGCCCATCGCAGTGCTTTACCATGCAGTTGAGAGATTATGAAAGCCACCTTCGCTTTATCGTCTGGGTACAAGTGCGGTTGCATCTCCAGAACCAGCGTACACTGCAAGAGAAATCCGTTGCAGTCCTCCGCCAGGCCAGAGAAGGGCGCCGGTTTAACCATGGGACTGGCGACGGCAGGTGGTGAAGGAGATGCCGCGGTGAGCGTGCGGTGGAGTGCATCGACCAGGTCTTGAATGGGATCCGAAGTGCTCATGTTGACGTGACGGTTGTGATCCGGTCTTCTGTTACATACAGAAGGGAGCGGAGACACAGGTGAGTGCAAAAGCAGGGTTTTATTAGAGTCAACTGAGCGTGCTGGAGTGATGCAGGTGAGTGTAAACAAGTAGATACGTGGCTGGGTGATAGTGCTGGCTCTGATGCTGGTTGTTGTTGTTGCAGGTAGCGTGGATGCAGACGAACGTGGAGCAGATGAGACACACTGAACTCACGCAGGACGTGGAGACACGAGGAATCACGGAGAACACAGGAGACAGGTAAGTTGACAGCAAATGGAGTCCTGGAGGTAAGCATAGCATGTAGGTATGCGTTAATGAGACCGGACAGCGTGTGAGTGTTCAGTGTGCTCTTTTATGTGGCTGTGGTGATGAGTGCTGATGTGTGACAGGTGTGGCTGATCAGTACTCAGGAGAGGGAGTGCGCTGTGATTGGGTGACTGTGGAGCCTGGCGTGTCTGTGACACATGTACAGTGCTGTTTTATTTATTTTAATTTTTTTGTAAGTGGAAAAAGTTTGTAAAAAGGGGGTCTATCAATAATCTTCAAAGCATTGAGTAATATGTATAAAAAAGCAACACTTTGATAATATGTCTTTTTCTGGAGAAAATCTGCTGTATTTTCTGGGGTTTGTGATTGACTTTGCTTTTAAATGTTTCACAGCCTACAGACAAAAGAAGAACGCTGAGGTATGTCAACTCTAATTTATTTTCACTTAATATTTGTGTAACTGAATGTGCACAAACTGATTTATTAGGCCAAATATCAGACAATGCTTCAATATGTTTTGTTCACCAGGTCATGAAGATCCATCAGTCTACCGTGATTCTGCTGCTGGTTATATGTGCACCATTGTCCACTTACAGTCAGGATTATGAGGCTTTCAAAAACAAACATGTGGCTCCAGACAAGATGACTGGAAAGGATTGTACCGCTGTGATCGATAATAGAAAAATCAATGAAAACCGCGAATGCAAACAAATAAACACCTTCATAATAGCAACTGAAGATGAAATTAAAGCCGTTTGTAAGGATGGAAAACTGCAAGAAGATGGAAAGACCTATATAAGCAATACTGAGTTTGATGTGATTGATTGTACTTTTGACAAAAAAGATAACAACGGTTGTAAATATAAGGATGATGTTATCCAAAAAAAACAATTACTTTGACATGTGAAAATGGTCTCCCAGTACATTATGGTCCTTCAACTAAAGCCGGCTGAATGTAGCATCAGCTTCAATTTATTTCCCTATTCATGTGGTTCTTCTTTTCTGTCTTTCTTTTCCAGGTTGTTTTAGTGCAAACTTCTCTTCTTTCACTTTTCACATGATTGATTACAGTATAATTTATAAGCAAAAAATTGACTACAAAGGTTAAGTGCTTCAGTGTTTTGTACCATTACTTTGGTTGTTGGTGTCAGCCAGTGTGGCAAAAAGCGTGGAAGTTGTTAACAGCTGATGAGTAAAGAAAAGTTTCTTCATTTTAGAGAGTAGTGAATGTACAAAAACAGACAAGGGAAGAAAGATGAAGATAGAAGATGAGGGAAGAATAAAGTGAATGTTGTGCCTTCTGTGCCGAGACCCTCAATAAAATTATCTACTAGCATTAAACATGTCTCTTATTGTCTTGAATCTCAAGAAGACCAAATTGAATATAAGCAGGGATGTAGTGGAGGGTAAACCATGTAAATGCAGTTCACATATAGGATATACCTTTTTGTAGAACATTATGACTTATTTATTATCATCTTAGCATTTTCTAAATATATCAAAGTTTAAGTCTCTTGTTTGACTCCTGGAATGGAAAGGATTGTTTAGGCTATGGTTGGTTATTTCAGTGCTATCCAGGCAGATCTGTCAAAATCTTTCACACTTTTGAGGTAATATATAGGTGTGGAGCATCTCTTATTGGACTTTATACAACAATTTGTTGGTAATTGACAACTTAAGGCAGACTTGTTTGCACTGAAGCGAAATATTTCATGAGGACATTCAATGAGGGAAGGAAAAAAACACGAAAACCCACTGGAGGTTGACGGAAAATGGTAATCCCATGTGTCCTTACTGGAGAAAACTCCCACCCGACTCAAAAGCCTTTCTGCAGCACAGGAGGAGGTTTGCTGCTAATAACATTCCTTTAGCTGTAAATTGTTAAGCATTTTCCCTTCTAAAATAATCTAAAACAGCTTAACATTATTTATGCAGAATTATCTCCTGTGGCCTGTCTCACAACGCAGTTTTAAGTGGTTACCCAGGTTTGACTTTAGTTTGAGCAAACTCAAAAAATAAAAATAATAAAGCTGCAAGCAGCGATGAAAGGGCCCTCGCACCCGGGCTTACCGCCACCCGGTGGCCTTAAAAAAACTGAACAGTGGGCGATATTCATTTAAGCGGATAAATAGAGGAGAAATATGGCAAAGTCATTTTGATGCACCACAGTTCCTGCTGCCAGCAGGTGGCGCTTTGACTATTATTAAATATTGCCAAGTAGATGTCTTCAGGCCAGGACTGTTATCAAACATGTGAAGTTTGGAGTAGATCGAACATTGTATGCCTGAATTACAACAACTTCCTGTTTCGTGGTGTTATTCACATACTTTAGTACTTAACCAAGTATTGCATGATTTAACGTGTTTCTAGCATGTTTGGTACTTCATGGCATATTTAAATGTGTTTCAGGGAGTGAATTACAGTGCAAAGCATGCCATTTCCTGTTGCCAGCAGGTGGCGCTATGACAAACTGAATATTGTCATATAGATGTCTTTAGGCCAGGACTCTTATCACACATGTGAAGTTTGGGGCAGATTGGACATTGTAAGCCTGAGTTACACCAACTTCCTGTTTCATGGCAAAACATCAGACTTTGTCAGGCCGCCACGGACATGCCCTTCAGTGAAAACTCTAGATCTTCGCAGTTTAACGTCACAAAGGCCTTTAGATTAGACTGACCAAATTTGACGTTTTTATGATTAAAGCTCTAGGAGGAGTTCGTTAAAGTACAACGTCTGGAAATGGCAAAAACTGCAAAAATTTTGCAGAGAAAAATCAAAATATCTGACTTCCTGTTGGGTTTACAGATTTTGCACGCACTGACTTTTTTGTAGGTACTGGGCTGTTAGATGTGTCTACCGAATTTCATACCCGTACGTGAAATGTAGTGTGAAAGGCGCTTAATTGAAATTTTGTAGGTGGCGCTATCGAGCCATTTTGCCACACCTAATTCTGAAACCCATATCTGACGTAAATTTTCACCACTTCTGACGCGTGTGCAAAGTTTCATGAGTTTTCGAGCATGTTTAGGCCCTAAAAAATCACCATCGGTGCTCGGGCCCTTGAAATGATAAAGGGAGTCTTACTCTTTAGTGATTGTTACAACTGCAAAATATGTGCCATCAGAAATGTCTATCATCAAAAAAGTAGAACAATTCTGAAAACACATGCACTCTTCTTGAAGAAGATCCCATATTAAAATATTTTATAAATATCTTAAATATAATTTTTTTTTTTTTAGTAGGAACAATAACTTGTTTGGCAATACTGCAATCTTCTTACTTGGTTTTCACTTCAAAATACATAACATGCATGACATTTATGACACAAAGAACATTCGTGTCATTGTGCAAAACATTTTAATGCTATTGGTGCCAATACTGCAGTTACACAAGGTTGGTGGCTATAAACGCTGACTATAAACACAAATTTAAAAACAGATCATTAGATGCTTGTTTTGTGAGCTGATAACACCTGATCCTGCTTTATCTTGGCTTTCTTTGCCACAACAAATATATTTCATGAACACACAATTACAGCAACCAAAGGAAAGCTAACACAAGAAGATGCTGAAAAGATGTCTTCTGGACATAACTTTGCTTAGGGGATCACAATAAGACGCGATGCTGCCCTCTAGTGCAGTGAAGCAGAAATACATTTCATTGGTCCAAAAATGAGGAAAAAATATTTTATACTCACAAATGTAAATAATGCAATCTTCAAACATTAAACAGCATATAAATCAAAACTGCCTAATGTTACTGAATAAAATGTTGAACCCATGAAGAGGAAGCAACTGTGAAGCTTTGGATGTGTTGATGGACTCGATCTACTCCATCTGTGTTTTGATCATCAATCTGATCCAGGCGTAGTCTTTGACAAAAATGCTATTTTCTCAACTTTTTGTTTAAAATGTTGCCTTTCTTTATGAAACTTACCCACATTCAAGTGTTGATAAAAACGGATACACGAAGCTAGAATAAAATGTTTATTTAATTAGTTAAAGTACATTTAAAGTTAGATTTCAAGTATAAAAAATATATACCCGAATTGGAACATAGTAGTATACTTAAAGTGTAAAAATAATATATAAATAGTAAACTATAAGTATGATGTTATGTTCACTTAAAGAAAACTTACAAGTAAACTTGCAGTATAAAACTACTAAACTAGTTTAGAGTATACTTCAAAGAGTACTTTCATAAACTAAAAAATGTACTACTAATATTATAATAGTAAACTACTAGTATACTTACAAGTAAACTTGTAGTACAGATGCTGTACAAATGAGAAACGTAGTTGTGAACTAGTTGTACACTTAAAGTTTACTACTGTTACACTTATAGTACACTTAAACGTATACTTTTATATACTAAAAGTGGGCCAATTTAGTCCCAAGCAGTATTGAAATAGTACACTTACAAATTTACTACTAGTACACATTAATATTAGTAAACTTACTACATAAAGTATACTTAAAATATACTTGAACATTACTTAAGTATACTTCATAAAATAAACTTGAAGTATACTTCTTTTTCATAAGGGATACATGGACAAATATATTGGGACACCTGACCATGCATTCTAAATAAGTAGACATTATTATGGAGCTTCCACTGTTCTGAGAAGGCTTTCCACTAGATTTTGGAGTGTTTCTTTGGGAATTTTTGCCCATTCATCCAGTAGAGCGTTTGTGCAGGAATAATTCACCCACAGATAAAAAAAATCATGAGTTAAATCTTGACTCTTAGGGAATGTTGTGGACTGCTGCTGGTGGTTTTCTGGCTGCTGCTGTGCAGACATTCAGGAAGGTACTGTAAACTATCTGCTGATACTCCAGTCTGTGTTTCATATTTTAATGTCCAAAGATGGTGTTTAACATTGTCCTTTACCTTTATAAGACTCACCTATGATCTGGTTTCTGTAGTGACTCTTGTCATTCATGTCTGTGTTGTGTCCTGCAGGAGTTCTGTCAGCTCTGTGAGGATCTGCACTGCTGTGGGAATCACTGTGTTTCCCTTCATCACATGGATCTATTACTACATGAACACAGAGCTGAGGAAACACTGGCCTGAACACTGTACAACTGCTCTCTGATCAGCCAGCACATGACATGAACTAAAACACAAAGATCCTCACTTATCCAGCATTCCAGATGTGTGGTTTTCTTCATTGCATTGCTGTTATGTTATAGATTATATATTCTAACAGAAAGATGGCACCATAAATTTGCATAATGACTCTGACTTTGCTCAAACCTCTGACTTTCTTTCTCTGTGAAACACAAAATATGTTTAGCACAATATTAAAGGTGGATGTATCACACATTACAATTTATACTGTATGTTTACATTAAATATTTACTCAGAATATTTATTCAGAATTAAGTTTTCCAAAACAGCTATTAAATTGGATGCATATTGATAAATAAATGCAAATACACTCTTTTTTATTTATTTATTTTTTTATTTCCACTGCATCTGAACATGTTTACACATACACATATACACATATGCACATATAACACAACTATATATAGTATTCAACATTTACATGCGCATAAGTGCAGATATTATTTCCGACACTGTGGAAAATGGGCACCCTAAGAAGCTATACAGCTTATGGCCGGGGTCCATCACCAAGTGCAGGCAAGACAGATGGTTTGGCAGATTTTAGATACTTTAAATAAATAAAAAACAACAATAACAAAGCAAAACAAAACAAAACAAACAAAAACAACAAAAACAAAAGGGTCATGATTTTTGTGTAGATCTGGTACAGTAATATAAATCATTACATCATGTACACTGCATACTTCCCTGCCACATGTACAAGGAGAAATACAATAAAGGTAGTACCTCAGCCGCTATAACAGTCATATACTATAATTCTCCAGCAGCTTACATTTTAAATTTCTTTTAAATATGGATAGTGAGGCAGACAGTTTAATATCATTGTCTAACTCATTCCATATTTGTAGTCCTCTATAGCAAACACTGAAACTAGTACATTTTAAATTCCTGATTTTCCCTTTTAAAAGAGACTTTTTCCTTGTATCATGTTGGTGCGAAGATGAGTATAGTGGAATAAGTTCGCACAATCTGCCGTTTAATTTGTGAACAGCGCTATACATTATACAAGCATTATGATAGAAGTTACTTTCAGGAAGCTTTAGAAGACCATATCTATGGAAGAGAGGATTTGTCGGGGAGTTTGGCATGGACCAGGTAATTGCTCTTAAGGCTTTCTTTTGTATTACCTGAAGTTTTGCAGTGTGAGTAGGATATGTGTTGTTCCATATCACATTACAATAATTCAGGTGAGGCTCAAACAGAGATCTGTACAATGTCAACAACGCTTCAAATGGAAGCAGATGTCTTATTTTAAAGAATAAACCGACAATTTTGGATAATTTTTTGACAAGCTCGTCAATGTGCTTTTTGAAGTTTAGAGAATAATCTATGAAAATTCCTAGGAATTTTGTCGAGTCTACTTTATGGATAGCTCTGTCGTCAATCATTATATTTGTATTGTAATTTCTGTCATCACGTCTGTTTGGGCTGAAGACAATGTAAGAAGTTTTGCTAATATTTAAAGACAATTTATTGCATTTGAACCATATGTTGACCTTTGCCAAATGCTCATTTAGACATTTTTCTAGTTGGTCCATATTTTTACGGGATATAAACAGGTTTGTGTCATCGGCGAAAAGTATTTTGTGAATGTCGCTGGAACAATGAACAAAATCATTAATATAAATTATGAATAAAAGTGGTCCCATAATAGATCCCTGTGCAACCCCAGTTTCAATGCTTTTTGTGTAGGAATTTAGTCCCTCAACATTCACATATTGCTCTCTTCCACAGATATAACCCTCAAACCACTGGAGTGCTACTCCCCTGACACCATAATGCATTAGTTTACCAAGCAAAATTTCATGATCAATGGTATCGAATGCTTTTGAAAGATCCAGAAAAACACCAATTCCATACTCTCCTCTTTCAAAAGCATCATTAATTTTCTCCACAAGGTCTAAAATAGCCATATACGTGGTGCTGTTTTTTCTAAAGCCATATTGTGAGGGCTCTAATACATTATATTTCTCAAGATATTCTACTAGTCTGGAGTATACGACTCGCTCTAGAACTTTAGAGAGGGTTGGCAAAACTGATATTGGTCTGTAATTTTGAATATCATTTTTATCCCCAGACTTATATATTGGTATTATTTTTGCTATCTTGGTCATTTTTGGAACAATGCCTTGTGTTAACGAGAGATTGATAATGTAGGCAAGAGGCTCTGCAATTTCGTTTACTATGGCTTTAATAATTATACTACATATGTTATCAGCACCAACTGTGTGTGAAGATTTTAATTTATTTATGATATTTATCACTTCTGTTTTGCAAGTAGGTTTTAAAAAAAATGAATTTATATAATTACCCTGAAGATAATCTTTGTAATTGGCATCCCCTGGTGGACCAATATTTTGAGAAAGATTTTTTCCAACAGAGGAAAAGTAATTATTAAAGATATTAGATAGATTGTCATTACTTGGTTGATTTTGCACTACAGTGTCAGGGATGACTGAGATTTTATTATTGCGGCCGAGTACCTCATTCAACACCTTCCAAGACGCCTTTTGATCCCCAGAAGCATTTTTAAATTGAGCAGTAAAATGATTTTGTTTACTTGCTCTTAATACTTTTGTTAATTTATTTTTATATTTAGTGTATACTAATTTATTGTGGATGTTCGGATTTTTAATATATTTTTTATAGAGCATATTCTTCTTTCTGATGGATTTTAGTATTCCATTTGTTATCCACGGTTTTGGTTGTATTCCATTTTGTTTAATTATTTTTTCAGGAATAGTTTTATCTATAGTATCCTTTATTTTAGATATTAGAGAATTATAAGCACAGTCGGGATCTGTGGTGTTATATACTGCGTCCCACCTTTTAGTTTGAAGGTGTTGTGTCAAGTTTGCAAGGCTTTTGTGGCTAAGAACCTTCACTTTTCTCCTTGTACATAGATTTGGTACTTTTTTGTTCAGATTCATACATTGTATAATAGGATAATGGTCTGTAATATCTGAGTATACAACCCCTGATTTATATTCAATACTTTGCATGTTAGTTATTATGTTATCCAAAGTTGACTGACTTCTCTCTGTAATTCTAGTATGCTTATTGATAGTTGGAAAAAATGATGAGGAATGAAGGGTATTTATAAAATCTGTTCCAATTGTATCTTCTTTGGATGTATCTATATTAAAATCTCCCATAATGAGACAATTTGTATTGGTTTGGTTAATATGGAATAGAACTCCATAAAGTTGGTCTCTGAATGTGGCGTAATCTGAATCAGGTGGACGGTATATGACTCCGATGATGATACTTTTTGCATTTATATTTTTTAGTTCTAAGAATAATGAATCAGAATAACCGTCGTCCAACTTAATATCCGTTCGTTCCTTTACTGAATATTGAGAGTTTACATATAGACATACCCCTCCTCCAATTTTACCAAGTCTATTTTTATAATACAAAGAGTATCCATTTAAATTATAAATATCTAAATATGTATGTCCATTCAGCCAGGTTTCACTACAACCTATAATATCAAAGTTATGACCTATACTAGCGAGCAGTGAAACTAGGTCCTCATGATGCTTTTTGATGCTTCTAATGTTTAAATGCATCAATGAGAAGGTAAAGTCATGCGTAATTTTCACTATATCCTCAGTGTTATAATATTTACAGTTTAGGTTTCCGGGGGTAAGGCAGTGCTGTTCAAATTTTTCATACTCACTGCAACAATTTATATCTATCAATCCCATATGTTAACAATAGTATCCATAAATATAAAACCAAAACTGTACTATTACATTTCCCTGACCCCTGTGAAAAAAGAAAAACCAACAACAAAAACATTTGAACTATAACTCTAAACAAACTTGTCTCAAAATCTGTCTCTCTGTTAAATTCACAGTGCATTAATTAATTTCCATACCCATAAGTCCTCAAAAAAATATTTCTCTGTTTATGAAGGCATACTTGTAGGCAATAATAGCTGAGGCAATAGTTTATCAGCTGTCCAAAGGACAGTAGGCACTCACCAGTCTACTTATAAGAGGCGCACATCAAGTAATCGTTTTTAAGAATGCTTCAGCTTCTTTGGGGTCTCTATATGTCTTTTTAATGCCATTAATGGTAAAAGACAAAACTGCTGGATATGCCATCTGGAAACGTATGTTCCTCCCGATAAGATCTGTGCACACAGTGTTAAACGCTCTCCTGGCCATCCGGATACTTGGTGGGATATCGGGAACAATCTGAAGGTTAGTGCCCTCGTACGGTATATTCCTGTGTCGTTTGGCCACCGACAGTATCATCCTGACATCTCTTGAGCGTTGTAATTTGATGAATACTGGGCGTGGACGTCGATCTCCAGGTACTCCAAAGCCCCGATAGGCATGGTCAATGGCTACTGAGGTGATCGGTAGTTTTAACAATTTGGGAATGAATTCTTCAAGGAACACAATCGGGTCACTTCCTTCGGTAGCTTCTTTTAGATTTAATAAAACTCTTAGAATAAAAGGTTTAGTGGGGTTCTATTTAGAACTCTAGGGTTCTCGACTCAATTTTAAAGAACGCTTTATGCCAAAAGGGTCTATATAAGGAGAAATGTTCAATACGTGAAGTAAATCTGATATCAATCAATATAAAATAAATATGAAATCTTGAAACTTTAAATATATACTGTATGTTACGAACATGAAAATGCTGCTGAACTTTTTTAATGGCGGAAATATATTTAGTGAATCACTGTGAAGTTGTCATTCTCAGCTAAAGCTCCACTATTATACACACATCAGATTGTATAATGGCTGATTTGTGGATTTACAGTAGAAAAGAAAGTGCTATTAATTCACCTACACCTTCAAAATTATTTAAAGTTGAAGAATGTAGTTTTTGCAGCACCAGTGTCACCAAAAATAATGACTGTTTTCAAACAGGTTTCTCAAACCGCTATTGGTTGTACAGAAAAATAAATCAATTAAACACCTGATTTACAGCAAATCAAGAAACAAACAGAGACTAAAGATCAGCCCATTAGATTTCAATGTTATTTACACCTGTGGTTTATACAGATATATAGTTTATACTCACAAAGTTCGAAAATAATAATAATTCCTTACATTTATATTGCGCTTTTCTGGGTACTCAAAGCGCTTTACATATGGAAGGGGGAATCTCTTCAACCACCACCAATGTGCAGCATCCACCTGGATGAAGCGACGGCAGCCATATTGCGCCAGAACGCACACAACACACCAGCTTATTGGTGGAGAGGAGACAGAGTGATGAAGCCAATCAGTATAATGATTAACAGCAGCACAAATGAGGCAAAGATGAATTCAGAAGAAAAGACAACTTTTCTCAGATCCTCCATTGCACACTCACCATTAACTGTGAAATTAAAATGTTACAGTAAATACAAAGTTTGATCACTCTAAAAGCCCCAATATACTTCAAGCGACATCGAAGAATTAACTCTTCTGAAGTCATTTCGAACCAAATCGGGCCAAAACAAAGTTTGTTTTGTGTTTGTTTCAGGAGTTCGAAAGCAAACATTTTGGAAAAGTTTTTTCCTTCGAAATACCATTGGTTCATGGCGATTATGCAATAGGTGGGTGTGGCTCTGAGGCTCCACCTTATTTGACGTGGAAATATTATTCGGTTAATTTCTTCTGTTCAGTAATTATAATTTAAAGAGGCACCACTGAAATACTTGCCTAAACCAGGTGGATTAGCAAATCCATACTATGCACTCCATGCACCACTGTTAAAGAAAACTTGTCCCTTCCTTTGGTTTGATGCTGTAGTTACTCCACAAATCCAGTGTGAACTCCATTTAACCTCCACATCGCAGCAGTGTGTTCCTGAGTTAAAACCCTCTGAACCCAGAACTCATTAAATCTCTCTGGATTACCAGGAATGTGGTTGTTCATTCTCGCTTAATCTTACACTGGTCAGATAATCAGACACGATGAGCCACTGAAATGCTGTGTTTGGATCCAGAATCACAGGAGCTGATGAGACACAATCAACAGCTGCTTTTATTCTGATGTTCATATAATGATCAAGAGTGAACCGTACACAGATTATTATGAATTACGACACTCGTCCTGTTGATCAAACACATCAGAGATCTTTAAATCTGTCAGTATTCCCCCATGTGTGATTTCCAGTGTGTGTAAGAGCACAGATCTTCTCCAGACTCACTGTTTTGGACGATGTCCTGCATCTTCTTCCAGACTCTGAACTGCAGGTTGCCCAAGTAACGTGACACATGAATCAAAGCTCCAGAAGGCATCTGTGGATCCGGCTGTGAGATCTGGACTCTGGAAGAACATTCAGGAGTCAGAACTGCAGTGGCTTTGGATCAGAATCAGAGAGACAAGAGACACCAGCAGATCACTCACCTTTCCATTGAGACTGGAAACTCCTGCAGAACAAACACACCATTTATCATCAAGAACTCAATCAATCATCATTTAATCAATCAATGATGTGAAATCAGACCTTCAGAAAGCAGACGTCATTGTCTTTCATCATCTCCTCCATGTCTTTGATTGCGTGTGAAAGAGCTGAGATGTGTCTGTTCATCTCCTCCAGCTTCTCCTTCATCATCTGCTTCTTCTGCTCCTCTTCCTCCCTCAGTGCAGTGATTGTAGCTTCTTCTTCATCTCTGAGAAACTGATGAAGCTTCTCAAACTGCTGTTTAATCTGACGCTCTGTGTGCTCAGCTTGAGACTGAAATCACATCACATTCACTTCATCTGAATACACACACATCATCTCATCACATTGTCTAGAGCACCAGTGAAAGTTATGGACACAGTGACTGAATTCATGTTTCTCATGATGATAAAAACCTCTAAATTCAAACATTTTTCATTTAAATTCTTAAAAGTTATTTTGGTAGACTATAGGAATTGTACAAATGTATGAATGTCCTTACAAACCATGAAGTCATTTGTAATTTAGCTTTTCTTGTTTCTTGATTCCCATTCTTTATAGTCATTTTAAAAAATGACTATAGCCTAAGTGTGTCCAAATTCTATTATGATCAACTTTATTGGGATTGTTGAGTATTTTCACTCTTGATTTTGTTTCCTTACCTTAATGTGTTGAACTGTTTTCTCAAACGTTCCTTTAATGTTTTCTTTGTGTTTAAGTTTCTCATGTAAGGACTTCAGTGCTGTATTGAGCTCCTCCTAGAAATTAAAAACACAAGTTACTTGGAGATTTATTTAAACATATTTTGGATGTGGATAACTTTTCTGTTCTCCATTAGCCACTAATTTCAATAAACCAAATTTTAATTTTGATCAGACGAGGCAGGAAAGTAGAAACCATTTTCTTACTGTACTTATCTGCTGGTGTTTGTGTTCTAAGGAAAAGCTTGTGAAAGAATAAAGATAAACAGGACTATAATTTGTTTGCTATTTGTAAGATTTATTGGAATTTTGTATATTTTGGTGTTTTTATGTGTGAAATAACTGTTGAAGTTTGTTCATAGATCTTTTTGATCCTTTGTCCTCCCACATAGCAATTGTCATCTGGCCCAGCTCTGGGTCACACAACCAGTTTCTCTCGGCCCAAATGCAGCAAAGAATGATGGCTCTGGGATGGCCCAGATATGGACTACAGACATAAGCCACACCCATAACTGGCCCATATCTCACCAAATAACCCATGACCAGCCCTGAACTGGGCTAGAACAAGTTTTAATAGTGGTACCCAACCTCAGCCTTCAGTAAACCAGATCAGTATGAGTCTTTAAGCAGAAAACTGAGCCATAAAAAAAAAAAAAATCTCAGCCACGGATCTATCAATAGGCAGTAAAACACACATTCGCACCTATAGACAATTTGTGTCTGCAATTCACGCATCTTTGGATTGTGAGGGAAACCAGATCAGAGGGAAAGACCTTCTGGCTCAGCTGGGACTCGAACCAGGAACTTTCTTGCTGTGGGATGACACTGCCCTTAATCACAGACATAAGATACAGATACTTGTAGAATAATATTTAAAAAAAAAAAAAAACTGTTGCATTTATTTTAATAGGTAAAAAAAAAAAATTTACAGGTACAAAACTCCACAACATACACAGCAAAATCCTCAGTGAGCACTGCTCAGTGTTTATATGAGTCCAATAAAAGTGTTAAAAGAAAGTCGAAGTTAATGCGATAATTAAGTGATAAAATAAGTGATGATTGAGCATTTGGTAAAAAACAACTGCAAATAAGACATTGAATCTCAGAGCAGAGGAGGGTTAAACAACTCCACAAACAACATTACCAGCTTTACTTATTACTAACCAGATTGACTTTATTTCTGTCAGACATCTACAGAAATTCTTGTTGAGAATCAACAGAGGTTTAGATGTTGATGTTTTATTGAATATATGTCGCCATTATGGTGATCAGTGTTAGAAGCAAAATAAAAGCAAATAGAAAGAATAAAAGAAAATACTAAGAGAATTAAGCTGCATAATTTATAGCAATGCATGCTGGGAGCCATGGATGAGTTTTGATTGGTGGCTCCCATCATGCACTGCAACATGAAGTGCATGATGTTGATTTTCACCATTGTTGAGATTCATACGCTGATTCTTGATGTCTGTGTGTGTCTGAATGATAAAGTAGTTCAAACTTTTTGTGCAGAATAACTTTTTAAAATCTTAACACTGCTGGATCTCAAGAATCCCAGGATTGCTGTTATCAATAACATAAAATTAACAAGTAATATAATTAGAAATTAGACTCTGAACAAAATCAGTGAATCAGGCAACTGCATGATGACTATATCTTTATAATAGCATAATCAACTACACCTTATCACATCTTCTCTTGGCTTCTTTTTGCCATAAAAAAAGAGTTACAGTTACAGTAATCAGAGAAAAACTAAAAGTCAAGGGCAAAAGTCAAGGGTCAAAATGGTGACTTCAAACACTGACTTATGTCTGATTAAGGGCAGCACTCTGGCTCAGTGCAAAACACTAGCTGTGTTTCCATTACCCTTCAAATTGCGCAAATTTAAATTGCGAATTGAAAATATGCCCACTGGAAACACATCAATTTCGCAAAAATTCCCATATATCGCAAAAAAGTTTTCCGTTCACATGAGGTGGTTTTTCAGGCAATTCGAAAAATAAATATTTTGCAAAACTGCAATGGAAACAGTTTGCATTTACAGGTCACCTGGCATACGTATAAATCACATGATCATTCTTTAAAGATGGCACGATATGTTTGGACAGAAAACGAGACAGTTCTTTATTAAACTCATAAAAGACAAAAGAGTTATGGGAATACTGGATTCTAAACAACAAAGAAATTACTACAATTTATAAAGACCTCAAAGCAGATATGAGGGAGAAACACAGTTATCCAAACACCCATTAATGCTTGGATAACACACCTATGTCTCCTTCGATTAAAAATAACGGCTAATGCGGTGGCTGCGATATACTTAAACCTACTAACATCCGCTGCCATGTGGTTTGGAATTACTTATTGTGAGAGGAAAAAATTAAATTTAGTCACATAACATCGGTTAATGGAAACGCTGTCATTTCGCAATAGTTTTTTTATATGCTCATTTATACATGTGTGGTTCATGTCTCCAGATCTGGGCCATCCCAAGGCCGTCATTCTTTGTTGTATGTGGGCTGAGAGAAACTGGTTGTGTAACCGGGAGCTGGGCCAGACGATAATTGCTATGTAGCATGTCACAATATGACAAGTTATAAACATTGAGCTCCTGCCTAACAGTAATAAGGATTTTTGGATCTTGTTCCTATAATTTGCATGATATTTGTTATTCATTGGTGCAGATACTTTCACCTCAACAATGATGTTTCTAAGTTTATGGCAAGTTGTACTTGGACAGGAGAAATCTAAACATATTTAAACAATGATAAACAAAAGACACAAACACAAAAGCTATCAAAACCATGATATTGTCTTACCTTGTATGATTAAACAACTTCACTGATGGGTCTGAATGTGTGATTGACGTGTTTCTGTGAAGTAAAGCACACTAAACACACAGGCTGTTTGTCCTCCAGACAAAGGAGTTTGAGTTTCTCACTGTGTAAACTGCAGATCTCCGCAGATCCTGATGAACGCCTCTCATTTCTCTCCTTCAGGGACGACTCGGGCAAGTTTTTTAACACAAGATTACATGGAGGATCATGTCTTGAGGATCTTCTCCTGCAGACAGGACACTCCTGGCTCTCCAGAACTGTTGAAGACACTCTTTACAGACACTGTGATTACATGATAAAATAACAGGATCCTTGAAGATTTCATGACACATGGGGCAAGAAAGTTCTTCTGCAGATACATTTAGTGAAGCCATTTTCACTGTTGTCATGAGATCCAGTTATTTATACCTTTAAATGGATCTGTCTATTCAGAAACAAACTTCTTAAAAATCCTTTGAAAGTGTTTTTTGTTTTGTTTTTTCATTTTTTTTTTTTCATTCTGCATCAATAACTGATTTCTTTTTTGATCTAGAAATTCCAAAAAGAGGCAGCATAACAGACGGAGAAGAAATGTGACTTCTTCCTGGTAAGTGTTGTAAGAGGGTGGAGTTTCTGTGTTTTTATTACTATCTTGCCCGATTGTATATTATGTTCTTTGACCCTTTGCTGCATGATTTGAGTTAAAGGCAGTTAAAACTGTTAGAACAGAAAATGAAGGGATAGAAAGAGTCAGTTCTGGTGCTTCAGCATTATTTGTGGGTAATTTTGATAATATTGAATAAAATTTAAAATGACTCTGTACAATTTATCACACCAGTGTGCTTTAATGATTAACCAGGAAGTTTATTTTAAAATGCGTTTATCTTGTACAAAATGGTCACACTTGTGATGAAACTGACTGATTGTAGGCCTCTTTGTTCTGAGCTTATATTGGTCAAAAATGATCATCCATTGAAAATAGGGGAGCTCAAAAAGAACAGAAACATTTAGGGTGTGTTCACACTTGTAGTTCGGTTCACTTGGTTTAGTTGTTCTGGACCAAAAAAAGGAACATTTGGTCCTGATCCACTTAGCGTTCACATTAGCACCGAACCTAAAGATACCGAACCTAAAGGCATAAGGATATGTTTTACAACTTGATTATTCAGCTTTTATTATGTATATTTCATGATTGGAAGAGATGGATGGAGAGGCTTGAGAGATGGATATTGTGTCTGGTGAGAGGGGCTGTGGCTCTGGTGTTATCGGAAGCAGAAATATTTTATCCTGGCTTCCCTTGCTTTTTTCCAGGAGGTTGTCCTTGAGTGTCGAAAGTTGTGGGCAGGGCTCAGCTGAGATTATATGTGAGCAGTCATTGTTTTTTGGCTGCTTGGTGCTATCATTGTCCTTGTAGGATATGTCAATTGCATTCACCTTGTGCTGATATGAAGTCCTATTGTCATTCAGATACTCTCCAGGTGTGTGAGTCATTTTGGATGAGTGCAGTGGCACATACTGCTGAAGGATGATGGAGGGAGAAATAGATATTGCCCTTTAGCACTCTTGCTCCAAGTTTGTTTGGGTGGAGACCATCCTGTTTAAACAGTCGTCTTTGACTCCAGAAAAGATTGAAGTTGTCAATAAAGTTCATGTTGCATGTTTTTGCAGCCATGTATTTAGACCAAGCAACCGTGAAAACATATTAGTTCCTTTTGTTGAGAGTGGTTCACTGATGAACGAGTGAATTTTTAATCTTCCAAGTGTTTCAAAGAGTTCATTGAAATCCTTCTTAAGGAGTTCAACTTAATAATAACGACTTTATTCAACAATTGCTTCTCTTTCCTTGTCATTCTCCTATGCTGTTTACGTTACACAATCCAGCGCTTTCAGGTTCTACGTCAGAACGGCGACTCATTATTGGCTGATGTATGTAATGTACAACATGAATCCATTTTTATTTTTATTCAGACTATTTTAGACAAGTCTGGTAGGAACCGCTGCATTTTTGGGTTTTTAATTCAACACAATGTACCAATTTTATGTTAAAATACTCAACAGATGTTTACTTCATCCCAATTATAAGCAATATAAACAGCATATATGGTTAATATTTGCTCTTTACCTTTGTTAGATCACATTTATGAATTAAAGTGCTACTCATTTTTTGTTTTTTAATAAAATGTAATAAGAAAAAAGAAAATCAATTATAATCAAGATATGACAACAAACAAATTTACAAATGATGCAAGGTTTTTCATAACTATTGATTTTTATTTCACCCATTCAGGTCAGTTTACACAACACATACAGTAACCATACCAGTCTAGACGACACATCAGCCACAATGAACATGTTGCCTTTTTATACCAGCATATACAACACGAGGGGAAGAGTTTTACTGTGTGTGTGTTGCATATGTACTTCTTTCACTTGATTCTTGTTGTGTTTTATATTGTGGTTCCTTATCACTTTATCAACTGATCAAGATGGCCAAAAGATTCACTGCTCAGGGGGCCTTGCAATTGATTTTGGAAGAGAGAGAAGCTTTTGATGACGTAGACTAGAGGAAGAGGTTTCAGAATGTGAGGAACTGAAACCTCTTCAGATCCTCAGGAGGAGGACAGAGTGAAAGTACACAGGACCTTCAATTTCCACTCTTTTATTAGCCCCGGATCCAGTGGACCCGAACATCCTGTATGTAATTTAAATGTGTAGGGGGGTGTACAGTGTGTGGTCATTGAAAATGTGTTTTGATATATGTTCTTCACAGAAAATGAGCCAAGGCCAATGAGCCTGAGTTTGAAAAAATAATTAATCATATAATTTTTTTTTTAATAAAAATGAAAATGGGTCCCACAGACCCGAACACCAAGTAATAATTTAATTTAGTGGACTCAAATGAAAAAAAGTTCACAGTAGTAATATGCTCACATTACTATCACATTATAAATATTAGTTTATAAACTTAAAAGGCAGTTGGCCAATTTAAGACTGTCGGTTTCTGCAAATGAAATGAGTTAATTCGACTTTTAATCTAGATTACAGTAAAGAACTGTGTTTTACTGTTAATTTACAGGACAATTTTGTTTTACAGTGAGAAAGCAGTAAGTGATACAAAAAACAGCAGTTTTTTCTTTTTTTATAAATATTTATTTATTTTTCATAAATGTTTTAATCTACAAAACATTACAAAAAGCAAAGACAAACACAGGATCATGTAACATCATCATAAAGTTAAGTGAATAAGTTTGCATACTCTTTTGTCTACGATTAAAAATAGTGCGTGTTTCCTTCTTGATCATAAATGAATGTTTAAAGAACAGTTTAACTACTCAGGAAAAACAGGGACTCATGCACAACACAAAACATAAAAACAGTCAATGATCATTGAGGAAGAAACCAACAGGATGGAAACTGAATTTAAATGATCCTATTGAAAAGTTATTCTATTGTTTTGGGCAATAATATAAATATACATGAAATCGAATTGTTTATACTTAAGCTTCTTATGTTGTGAAATCATATAACAAACATTCTATCTAAAACAAGTGCCAAAGAGAAATTTAGCTATATGGAATAATAATTTGACCATGGGAAGTTCTTTTCCAAATGCATAGCACAGCAAATAGGAGGCCTATCATTTTCAGCACAAGACTGTTATATCCCTTGACCACACGAGTATTACCTAAAGCAGAGAAATGCCATATATTTTATTAGAGAAATGCTATTTTACCAGTGTTGCCACACCATGTTACAACACAGTAGGGCTATCACAAATGAAGACAAGTCTACTTGGCGCAAACGGAGTGGCAGAATTCTTCAAGTAGGTATAGTTAGACCAGAGATCTCCAAAATGGGATGTGAACTCCAAATGTGGGCAGAACATCCAAAAGGGAGGTCTAAGACTTTCACCATTGGCTCTGGCTTCAGCCAATTGTTATTGACTTACATTTAAAAATAAAAGTTTTACTGCATCGCTTTGTTCTAAGCGACGGGACGTCCTGTGGCTCGAGAATTGAGAGTAGGAGGGGGCAGTGATGCTGGGTGCCACTAAAAACGTGCCATTGTCCAGTGAGGTCCGATTGAGGAGTTATGGATGGCCCAGTTCGGTAATCTCATGTCGCATAATCTTATTAACTGCTTGTCTCCTGAACTGTACCTTTCTTTACCACGCTATTCAGCGCAAATCCCGCCATGCATCCAATTTCTTTATTTAAAGGGTTAGTTCACCCAAAAAATGACATTTTCTGTCATTTATTACTCACCCTCATGTTGTTCCACACCTGTGAGACCATTCATTCATCTTCAGAACACAAATTAAGATATTTTTGATGTAATCTGAGAGGTTTTTTATCCCCCATAGAAAGCAGCATAATTACCACATTCAAGGTCCAAAAAAGTAGTAAAGACTTAAAATAGTCATCGTCGACCTTTTCTGGATCTTGAATGACGGTAATTACATTGCTTTCTATGGGGAAATTACATCAAAATATCTCAATTTCTGTTCCAAATCACTTTATTTAGTATGCTCTTTAATTAGTAGGATTAATCTATACTTAATTTATGCAGTGAAAACTATGTTTTTTTACATTTAATTTCAGTTGATAAAAATTGTTGTTTGTTTTTTTGTTTTTGTTTTTTGCACATGTTGCTTGTTAAGAAATAAATAGTTGTCAATTAACGATACTTTCTCATCTCTTAATTTTATACTTAAAATAAACTGTTGTGCAGAACGGTAGGCCTATTATTTATTTTTATGATCAGTATCGGCCAATACTGTTTCCAGTGATTGTAATCGGCCCCAAAAATCCTGATCAGGGCACCCTTAATGAGAATTATTGGTGTTTGCAATGAATGACAACAAACCTGGCCCTTTTTTAAAACAATTAGGAAGATTTTCAGTCTGTTCGTCACACAGAGATATCATACCACTTTATAATGGATAGGAATATATATATAGTGCACAAGTAACATGGACTACTGTGCTTGACAAATATGGTCACCCAGGGGTGTGAGAAGTAGGGCTGCTGTTTTCACAGGATTGTAAATGCAAAGCAAATTTTTGTTCATTTACATTTATTATTTTTTAGCGTTTAGTAATATATTTGTAATAAGCACTTTAGGTGGGCTTTTAAAAAAGTGTTATTTATATGTTGAATCATGTTTTTTAAAAAACATACTCGCAGAGTGTGACGTCATACTCTGACTGTTGCAGTCTTCAAAGAAAAAATTTCACCTTCGGTGTTGTGTAAAGTAGGCATGTTTTTTGTGTTCATTTTTATTTCCTGTCACTGTGCAGGCTCTTTTATTTTATATGACACTGTAAATGGTTCAATTACATAAAATATGTAATGGTTTTGTAATAAAATCTGTTTATACTCACCAGGTGCAAATGCTTGTAAACTCATCAGAGATAAAGCGAATATGCTTTCGGATGGAAAGAGAACGATTCTCAGATCCCCCACTGTACGCTCACCATTCACTGAGGAATAACAATGAAGAAATTATAGCAGAGACCATATTTATTATGAATCATTATGAGTTTGCAAAAACAGGCTTATGAAGGGATTAAACTCACATATCTTCAGTATCAGTTCTGTCATCAGTGTTGATGAGTTCAGTAAAACAACACCAACTGATCCAAACAGGTACACAAAGGTACTGTGAGGACAA
>JBCHWC010000117.1:87500-155186 GCA_039654765.1 Mylopharyngodon piceus
GCAACTAGAGAAAGATAACTGCAGAAGTGGAGGAAGTGAGTGAAAAGTCTGTTAAGAACTGCCCTGCCTCAAAAACCTTTTTTTTTTTTGCTTGACAAAATGGCACTCAAACCAATCAATTATCTGAACTTGGGTTTTCTGAGTAAACAAGGAATAGTGAATAGTACAGATTACTAGATTTTTTCAAGTTAAGACATTAAGTACAGTAAACTATGTAAAAAATGTTAATAGTTAGAACAACTGTTGGACTTTTACAGAGTAACTAAACTATAGATGGGTAAAGTAAACATGAAACAAAATATGCAGTATGTCTGAATGAAAAATGCGCCTTGATTCTAATTGAGAGACTGACAATAATTAAAAATTAAACATACCTTTAGACATTTTTACATATGGTGCGGCTCTACGCAGCATGTTAGGCCTCAGTAAATACAGAGCCGAGCAAGCAACAGTCTCATTATGAAATCCTGGAACAAACATTATTCTTTAGTTTTATAATCTGTGTCTTGTTGTTGTTGTTGTTGTTTCTGTGCACTGGAAGCTTCTTCTTTCACAAAGACATATTTCTTGTGTGTGCAAACATACTTGTCAATAAATCTCATTCTTATTCTGATTAAGTCTCTGGATCAAATCTAAACCTGAGCTGAACTAAAGTGTAGGAACAAACTAAGAATAAAAAACAACTGAAATAAATACTCACCCTCAGAAGAACCCCAGAGGATGACAGCGATGAACATCATGACGTTTGGAAAAAAGATTAGACAAATCTGAAGACATGAGACTAGAGAAAAGAGAAAAAAATAACAGCATTTGACTCCAAACTAAATTATTGCATTATGATGTAAATATAACTGACATGTACTGACATACCATAAACTCATTACAGCAAAGACTATTCTCCATTCATTACCTATCCACTCATTCTGTAATGTGCAGTAGATGAGAAGCCAGAGAAGCAGTGCAGATCCAGATGCAATAATACACAGAGCCAAGATCATTGTGTGTAAAACAGAGAAATCTGTAAAACCACATACATCAGTTACTGAACAACAAAAGTGCACACACTAGAGGTTCTTCTAAGGCCCTTTTGGTAAATCGGATCACAAGTAGATGAGGGAGACATTTCCATTTACACCTGGTATCTATATTTGTCCACTTTCAACCACTTCTGTCCTGATTTCTTCGAGGAGAGGATCTATGGGTGGGTAAAGATATGTTGTTGTTTTTTTCGTTTCTTTCAATCTAATGGACATAATAAGCTTGTGCAATTTACATAATGCACCCGGAGATGACGGAAAAAACATATAGAGAGCAGCAGCTTTTGTTTCTGCTCTGACAGCTGCAAGACCGGCCGAACGCTGTGAGTGTGTGTTAGAAATCAAGAATGGTGAGAGAACATTAAAGGAACACTCCACTTTTTTTGAAAATAGGCTCATTTTCCAACTTCCCTAGAGTTAAACAGTTGAGTTTTACCGTTTTCGAATCCATTCAGCCGATCTCCGGGTCTGGCGGTACCACTTTTAGCATAGCTTAGCATAGTTCATTGAATCTGATTAGACCGTTAGCATCTCGCTCAAAAATGACCAAAGAGTTTCGATATTTTTCCAATTTAAAACTTGACTCTTCTGTAGTTACATCGTGTACTAAGACCAACGGAAAATGAAAAGTTGTGATTTTCTAGGCCGATATGGCTAGGAACTATACTCTCATTCCGGCATATTTTAAAGGAAATATGCAAATACTAAGGGTAAACTGTGTGTTATGCAATTTTGTTATAGTACATGTGCATTATTATTTTAAGAAATTATTTTTACCCAAAAGGGAAATTCTGTCATCATTTGCTCATTGAAATTTTAAGACGTTTGACTCCGCTGTATTTCATACAGCTAATTCGTGACCATGACTTGTCAAACTATTGAATTATTTTAAAAGCAGCATCATAACAGAATAGTACATAAACTTGTGTGCTGTATTCCCAGGGGGGGCACCTGTCAAGTTATGCTGGTCAAATAGCACGATGAAGGACATATACTCAAATAGGTTTTTATTCAAATTACTCAGAACACAGGAATACGCAGGAGAAAACACGAACTAGACTTCATCATATATGTTAACGCGAACCGACAAATATGAACTGAAACACAGGTATATAAATACAAGGAACAAACAAAGGGAGATGAACACAAGTGAACAGAATCTAATCCCTGTGATTTTCTAGTGATCCTGAAGACCTTGATAGCTTGATGCCCTGTTCAGGTGTGTTTGATCAGGGTTGGAGCTAAACTCTGCAGGGCATTGGCCCTCCAGGGCAAGATTTGAGAAACCCTGTTATTTACGTTAACTCCTTTGCAGTATAATAATAATAAATTCTTGTTTTCATGTTTTCCCATTGACTCACCTAGTCGTTCTATAATCACAGTTGTGTTTGCTGACAGATGCCTAGTCTTCACGTGACACATGTAAACCCCTTTGTCCTCGATTCTGACACTCTTCAGTCTGAGAGAGAATTTCCCTTTGGGGATTTCATCAGTGAAGAACTCAACTCTGTCTCTGTATCGCTTATCCGATGCCTCTGGTAAGGTCTCATTGTTTTGGTAGAGCAGAACCAGAATATTTTCATCTTTATCTGTTTTCCTCCATGAAACCTCTTCAGGTGTGATATGAAAATCTACAAAGCAGTTCAGAGTGACGTCCTCACCCACAGATGCAGATATGGACTCATCTGATCCTGATACACTCAAATGCTCTGAAAGAACAAACATTGCATCAAAAATCACAGTACAGTCTAAAATCGATTTTTAAGAAAAGTATTTTTAGAATACCCTCTAATGATTCATACTCACCAAAAGCTTTAATTTCAACAAAAGTTTCACTAGCATCCTGCTCAGTGTAAACTTTACACCTGTAAAGCCCTTTATCTTCAGCTCTCAGATTGTCCAGACGGAGGGAGAAGTTTCCATGTATAATTTCATCAGTAAAGAAATGAGCTCTATCATAATAATCCTGGTGCTGTTCCTCTGGTCGACTCTCACCATATACAAACAGATGAACCAGAGTACTTGAGTCTGTCCTCATCCAAAGCACCTTCAGTCCTTTCATTGGTAAGGGTTCATCCACATAACAGGGCAAAACCACTGAAGATCCCAGAGGAACAACCAGAGGACCTGTTGGGCTCCGTAAAATAAACCCTACAATAGTTCATGAAAAATAAAAGTAATTTTTTGTTTCATTAATCCTTGTTCGCTGTGAATATTCACTCTTGGTTTAAATGTAGTTTGTTTGTAACTACAGCATATGGTGTGATGTTTCAAATATATCTAATCTCTTGCCTAAATCCCTAAATAAAATAAATCTCTCTGCTCTTCACACAGAGCTAATGAATCCTTGAAATAATCCCATCAATGTCCCCTCATCTGAAGCCCTGTGGAAATGGCAAGCGGTTAGAAAACGCACTGAAAAAAATAAACAGCATGTACATACCATCAGATATCATCATGACAGAACCAAAAATTAACAAATTTAGGTTCATTTTCAGATGAAAGTCCAATCAGCTTCTCTCTCAATCATCAAAGTTAAAGTGGTTCTATAAATGAGCATTCGTGTTGCACTATATGTTGAGACCTGTTTTACTGTAAATATCATACCTTGTTGAAACTAAAACTAATCCAGATAAACCAGTTCTGATACAGGACACCATAAACAGAAGAAGAGAGCAAAAGAATAATGGTTTACTGATTCTGCACATGTAGAATACAAGGGGGACAGAGATATAACTTCTCAGTAATACAGACATTGCAGTCCCACAGAGAGAATATTCTCTACAATATGCAACAAAAAAATTATATTTGAAAACATTTATATAAAACTTATATACATGTACTGTATGTATATATTAGAAAATATTTGGAATGGAATGCCTATGACTCGCTGTTACATGCATTTAAAATATTTTTACAACCATCACATGAATACATTTTAATCTAATTAATTCATAAATAATTTAGAATAAATAATAATAAAAAAAAACATTTAACAGTAAATTTATGTTTTAGTGAACTTCAACAAATAATAAGCTCTAAAGTTACTCTTTTTTATGTGACTAGTCCTGGTCTCCCCTATATAGAAGCTTGTTTCCACCACTAAATAAAAAAAAAAAAAAAAAAATTAAAATGTTATTGCGACTTTTTATCTCACAATTTAACAGAGATTTAAACTCGCAATTGCAAGCTATAAAGTCATAATTGCATGATATAAAGTCGCAATTCTGACTTTTTCGCACATTTGCAAGTTTTTATCACACAATTCTGGCTTTATAACTCACAATTCTGGACTTTTTCCTCAGAAATGCAAGATATAAACTCAATTGTGTCTTATAAAATCAGATTTATTATTATAAATCTCATTCATTTATTATTATGTAAAAAAAAATCTATTTTTATATATATATATACATACAGAGTAGAGATCTCTTTGATTTTATAAACACAATCACAACTCAAATCTTTTGCTTCACTATAAAAAAAGAGCATTTACTGAAAGTAAACTTCTACAATGGCTCATTCTTGGATTTCTGACATCAGAAACCTGATGTAATAACACACAAGTGCCCATATTTACATATTATAAACAAGCCGATTCAGTGTTCAGAAACATGGTCTGCAAGTTAATGAGTAACATACTCAAATAAAGAGCAGAAGAACTGATGAGAAGAGCGGGAAAACCCGAAACATGAGATTCATGCTGTCCATGCCAGCAACTTATCAAGTAAACACACCGTATGTACCCAATATTTTACATAAATGAAATATAAAAGGTAAAACTATTTTATACAAATAAATACAGGTTTTGCTTTAAAGCACCAAAGAGAGTCATAAGGCTGTGTATTTGTGGTTTCTCTGAACAAGAGCGCTGTGTTTCAGCACTGACTGATGTAGTTTATCTGATAGTGTTCATACTGTATATCCAAGAGAAGATGAAGATGTTGTAAGGTGTCTATGCAGGAATATAATAAAACTTCTGTCTGTCAATTATTTGGATTGTAAAGTGAGTCTGTGCATCTTTCTTTACAATAAATGATACTTGATTTGATATATTTTTCAAATGCAATGACATTCAGACATTTTAAGCTGATCTCCCGGCTTGACCACTGAATGTTTGAGGAGTAAACAGTGGATGAATCTGGTAGATTGACTCATTGCCATGATTGTTGGACGACTGGATCAGGCTGCGTCTCTCCCAGCCTCCTGTTCTTCAGTCTCTAACATTGGTCTCAGCTCAAATGGTTCTGCTGCATTCTGGTTCTGGTTTGATGGGTTATGTGGAGTTTCATCAGACACGGCCTCATTCTGTGTTCAGGAGAAGACACACGAGTTAAACAATATCCACATTACTCCTTTCTGCTTAGAATATTTGCTTTAATATAAAGAAAGTTGTTTGCATATAGATGGAATTACAAATGCTTGACTGTGCCACCCAGACAAAAGCGGCTTTAGATTACCAGTTCATTAACAGAGCTGAAAAAAAAGGGTAACTAAAGTACTGAGTGAGGCTGAAATACCCGTTTCCAACAGCTTGCTGGGCTTTTCCATCAGGATTGGGGCAACAGAATAAAGTCAGTCTGGCACAAATGATAATAATTCAAAGATCATCTTTGCTCTAATAAGAATAAACTAGTCTTGGTAGCTTTAGATATCACAAATAGCTGATTTTAACCTCCAAAATATAACCACAGTGAAAAATATACATTATGGTTGCTTAAAATCAGCATGAAACTGAAGTTTCATCTTTACTTTCATATTGTGACGCATAATCAGAGTGAAACAACTTCTCCAATGAGAACAACTGTAGGGTAAGACTTGACTTGTCCATCAAGAATTGATTGGATGGTGGTTTGCTAATTGCTGCGATCATATGGATATGGATAAATCATTTAAATAAAATGATTATTTTATAAATTATAAAAATTATGTCATTAATTAATAATTAAAAATGATAAATTTCCATTTTGATTTCTTTGTGAATTTAAATAATGAGACGGAGCAGGAGTGAAAACATACATCTGCTGGGTATTTTTACTTGAACTGGGTATTTTTTGAACTGTTATATGCATCATTTCTCAGACTTTTGAAATTAAGCATGATACATTTGAGGTTGTGTAACATCATACTACATTTTTTTTTTTTTTTTTTTTTTTTTTTTGCAGTATAAACACTGAAACTGATTTTGTCCGTTGTTTATCTGTTGCTTATAAACTTAAAGCTACTTGTCTGAAGAACCTAAAAGTGCAGCTGCATCATCACAATTTCATCTATGATGCAGGTTAGTGACAAATCTCAAATAAATATAATGTTATACGAGATATTCACCTGAGAAGGGTTAAATACATGAAGTAAATCTCATATAAATCAACATCAAATAAATATTAAATCTTAAATGAAACTTTAAATATATACTGTATATTACTAACCTGAAAACGCTGCTGAACTTTTTTAATAACTGAAAAAAAGGGTAAAATATATTTAGTGAATCACTGTGAAATTGATAATTCTCAGCTAAAGCACCTATGCTATATATACATCAGACTGTATAATGGCTGATTCACCTACACCTTCAAAAATGACTTTGAAGTTGAAGAATGTAATTTTTGCGGCACCATTGTCACCAAAAATAATGACCATTTTCAAACAGGTTTCTCAAACCGCTATTGTTGTACGGAAAAAAAAATTAAACAGTCTTTAAAATTCCTGATTTACAGCAAATCAAGAAACACATACAGAAACTAAAGATCAGCCTGTTAGAGTTCAATGTTATTTACACTAGTGGTTTATACATTTAAATAGTTTATACTCACAAGGTTCGAAAATGATTAACAGCAGCACAAATGAGGCAAAGATGCATTCAGAGGAAAAGACAACTTTCTCCATCCTCCATCGCACGCTCACCATTAGCTGTGAAATGTGAATGTTACTGTAAATACAAAGTTTGATCACTCTTAAGACCCCAATATATTCAATCGAAGAACAAACTGATGTGACATCATTTTGAACCAAATCAGGCCAAAACGAAGTTCGTTTTGTGTTTGTTTCAGGAGTTCGAAACAGCTTGCCAAAGCGAACTTACCGGAAAAGTAAGAAAAACTGCTGTTTTCTTACTGCTGTCATTTGTGTTGTTTATTTATTTTTGTTTTGTTTATTGTTATTGAAAGGAAAGCGCACAGCACATATTCATCTAAACGCCTCTCTCAGCAGTGTGGACGGCGTCAGGACGTTCGCTAACAGCAGTGACATTATGTTGTTTGAGTAACATTAAACGACACTGAAAGCTGCAGGTTTATTAGGCTGCTGTCACTTTAAGACTAAAAGCACAGATCTATATACTGACAAGCATTCAATTACTTTTCGTTCTGTTTATGTTCACTTAAGACATAACTAACTACATTTATGTGAAAACTCACCAAGATGGGAATTTTGACATATTTTTGTGTGTATTTGTCCATTTAAGCGCATACCTGAAGCTCAAAGTAGCCTATACTTGTCTGTGTTTCTCTCCTTCTCGGATCGAGCACACAGAAAGCCGCTGGGGAACAGCGTCTCTTTCACAGCTCAATACACCTTTAACTCTTTTTTAGTATCGAGCGCAACTGTATAATAGACAACTGTATATACATGACTGTATATTACAACAGTCATGTTACATGAAACTGAATGCAGCAACATGTTTTCATAATCGTTGGGAGCCAAAGTCAAAACCGAAACTAAAATTCTATTATTCGCATGACTAATCATTAAATCTTGAAGAGCAAGAGGGGCCCCTGGTGGTTCAGGGGCCCTACACAACTAGCGTACTTTGCGTATAGGGAGGACCAGCACTGGCTAACAGTATACCACTGCTCACAAATTTTGAACTTCTTTTTAGTGAAGAATGAAAGAATGAAAAAGTACTTTGCCATGAGTATATCGGGGCCTTAAACCATTCAAACTTCTTTATTTGTCAAGTGTGCTTGCTCTGTGATATCTATGCACTTGCTTTAATATTTCACAAATTCTAGTGAAATGCTCTGAGACCCCTGAAAAAAATCAAGTGTGAAAACCAAACTCTTGACACACCACCTCTAAAATCACATGATGTCAGTCTTATGAAATGTGGAGATGGGATCAAACATTTAAAAGATGCAGCCTTGAATAACAGCATTGCTAATTTATACTTTTGTTATTGAAGACTGAACTTTGATTCACATTACAGTTTTGCTCGAGCAAAGTTTTCCTTTCAGTTTTCAGTACAACGTTAAATGGTTATGAAAACTCACCCATTTTCATGATCAGCTCAGTCATCAATGCAAAAGAGTTTTGCAGCAAATTATGTGTTTTGGTAAACACTGTTACAAAGACCACAAACTCACGTAAAAAGCCAAACTGGCCTACTAAAAGAAACAATGATCACCATTATGGCGACCAATTATTTTCAATAAATCATCAACATCTAAACCTCTGTTAATTCTCAAAAAGAGCTGTAGACGAATGACAGAAATAAAGTCAGTCTGGTTAGTAATAAGTGAAGCTGGTAATGCTGTTTGTGGAGTTTTGTAATGTTTTACAAAAATGTCTTAACTCCGCGGGCAGCTCCAAAAGCGTAGAAGAGGAAGATGAGTTGTAATGGAGGCAGAACATCATGGCCGATATCAGACACGAGGTCTAATACAGCACGCATGCGGCCATCTTTATTTCTAATCAGTTCAGCCAATACTATATATTAAAAAAAAAAAAAATGAATTGAATTAACATTTCATTCAAAATAATCATGAAAGATTTTTAAAAGCGCAATAAACAGTACAACAAGAGGGACTGAGAAATTGAGCTGAGCTGAATAATACAATTTGAGTTAGCATAAAAAATAAGAATAACCCAGCAATGAAGTAACCTCCTGAAATAAGTTAAAAACAAAAAAAATTGCTTATTCTGTTGTTAAAGTATATTAATGATTTACATGTTTTTCTCCAGCTAATAGTTAAAGCCACTCAATGAGAATAAACAATTTTTCATAAATAAAGCAGAATCAAGTGGATAATGTAGGACATATAACGCTGAGATTTCTCTAATGAATGTTTGAATAAAATGATATGATACAGAAATACTTACAGAAAACGATGTTCGTGATGCATATCAGAATCATAATTGCAAAGAGGATTGTTATCAGGACTCTATCAGATTGTTCATAACTCAGACTTTTTTCCCAGAAAGACTGAAAAAGAACTAGGACAAAGAAAGAGACGCTGATGATTGAGCTTAACTTGTACTGAAACCATTTCAAGTTTCTTTAATGTCATAATGTATTAATATCACTTATGATAATATGTGTGGTCGATATTCGGATTTGCCCTACCTGAATAAACAACGTTTGTAAAGAGGGAATATTGTAGATGAACAATGCAGTGAACAGCTGTTTTACGATTGCCTGTAAACAAAAAAGGTCTTAACTACAAAACATATAATGTATGTAAATAAACAAACAAACAAGCAAACACTTGAAACAGAAATAGAAACATTTATTTTCTGTTCTTTTGCCCATTTACTGACAAAGAGCTGCTCTGGAAATTCTGAAAATCATCAAATCAACTCATTTGAACAACTCGCTGATAAACTAAAATGCAGAGGCTATTTACACTAAATGAAAATAGCAGTATTTTCTTTGAACTGAGTATAAATAGTTGTTAGATGCACTTTATACTTAGTGCAAATAGCGGCAGATACAATGTGCACCTTGGTGTATTGTAGTATATTATTAAACAATATGCATTAACATATGACATCCAAAGTCAAAATTATGACAAAAAGTCATAGTTATGACTTTTATCTCATAATTATGACTTTAAGTCAATTTTGACTTTTTATTTCATGATTTTGACTTCGTCATAACTTCAAATTAGTATGTCATAACTTTTTAAGTCTTAATTTTAATTCAGAATGTAATAATTTTGATGTTTTAAAGGGTTAGTTCACCCAAAAATGAAAATAATGTCATTAATTACTCACCCTCATGTTCCACACCTGTAAGACCTTCGTTCATCTTCAAAACACAAATTAAGATATTTTTGATAAAATCCGATGGCTCAGTGAGGCCTGCATCGCCAACAATAACACTCACTTTTTCAATGCCCAGAAAGCTACTAAAGACATATTTAAAACAGTTCATGTGACTACAGTGGTTCAACCTTAATATTATAACGCAACGAGAATACTTTTTGTGCACCAAAAAAACAAAATAACAACTTTATTTAACAATATCTAGTGATGGGCGATTTCAAAACACTGCTTCATGAAGCTTCGGAGCTTTGCAAATCATTTGTTTCGAATCAGTGGATCAAAGTCACTATTTTGTTATTTTTGGTGCACAAAAAGTATCTTTATAATATTAAGGTTGAACCACTGTAGTCACATGAACTGTTTTAAATATGTTTTTAGTACCTTTCTGGGCATTGAAAAAGGGAGTGTTATTGTTGGCGATGCAGACCTTACTGAGCCATTGGATTTTATCAAAAATATCTTAATTTGTGTTCTGAAGATTAATGAAGGTCTTAAGGGTGTAGAACGACATGAGGGTGAGTAATAAATGACATAATTTTCATTTTTGGGTGAACTAACCCTTTAAGTTATAACTTTGTCTTAGTATGTCAATTTTGACTTTTTCTCGTAATTGACTTTTCATATCATCCTTTCAACATTTTATCTCATAATTATGACTTTTTAATCTCATAATTTTGACTTACTATGTCAACTTCAACTTTTTAAGTCAATTTCGAATTAGTATGTCACAATTAAGATTTTAATTTGATTTTTATCTCATAATTATGACTTTTTAAGTCAATTTCGACTTTATTTCATTATTTCAACTGTCATAACTTTAAATTAGTGTCATAATTTTGATTTGTTATAGTTTCCACTATCTCATAATTATGACTTTTTAAATCTTAATTTCAACAATGTTAGTTTTGATCTTGTAATTATCTTGTAATTGAATTTTCATGTCATTTCGACGTTTTATCTCATAATTGACCTTTAATGTCATAATTTTGATTTACTGTCAATTTTGACTATTTCATAATTGACTTTTCATGTTATAATTTCAGTGTTTTATCTCATAATTTTGACTTTTCATCTCATAATTATGACTACTTACATCATATATATATATATATATTATGTCATTATGATTCACCAGAGCTTTTTTTATTCTTACATGGCAAAAATGGGCTTCCATAAATATGCAATGGGATAAAGGTTTGGTAAAAGGTGGACTCGGTCGGTCGCATCAAAAGCTAATGCCACCTGCCTTATACTCCACACCACTGATCCTGTTATCAGACGGGTTTCTTTTGTAATTTTGTCTGGATCAATCAGAAGTTGGTGGGCGGAGTTAGTGTATATAGCCTCTGCCAACAAGCGAGCTATTAAGCACTTGGTGTAAATAGACACTCTGAACTACAAATGATTTAAAATGGACAAACCTGGGAAATGTTCTGAATGTGGAGACACCCATAACAGCAGAAGGGGCCTCAGGAAATAATGAGCACAGCAAGCAACAGTCTCACTCAAAAAATCCTAGGGAGAAAAACATAGGATACACTAATTGTGACGACATCCCATAGTTCTGTTTTATTATGTTCTACAAAACTATGAATGGACACAGTTTACAATTTAAAACAAAACTAAATTGGCATGGCTAAACAATACAAGTTTCCTCATCAGTTATATTATTAGATGCATGATTATCACCAGTGGAATACTGACCTTCAATAACACCCCAGAACCAGAAGGCAAAAAACATAATGAGGTTCGGTACAAAGACTGAAGAGATCTGAAGAAGCAGGGCTGCATCTAGAGAGAAATACTTCAGTCAGAAGTGCTTAATTATTTAAATAATTATTTAGCATATATTAGTCCAATCCAACTTTTTTTTATACTTTCATATAAAGCCATAAACTTACTAACAAATAAACAAATAAGAAAAATTTTTGTGCAAACATACTTGGCTTTAACAATCTGTGGACAGTTGACAGCAGCACTGCAGATGCAGATGCAATGATACAGAGAATAAACACAATAATGTGTAAAACAGAGTAACCTGTGAAACAGAATTAAAACAAAATTACTGCCGGGTCATAATTACAGCTTTCACCTGAGATTTAGAGCCAAATTACGGGTGACTTTAGAAAGATGGCGCCACTATTTTATTTTTACACATAGATAGGTATGCCTATTAGTCTATCTGTTGTTGCATTATATCACAATGGATATATCCTCAAGAAGTATTAAAGATACTTTCTTTTGGTATCTTCATTTTTAATGTCCTATTTGTTTTGGTCCCAGAGATTTCAATGGGTCTCTTTGTGTGAATGGTTGAATTTCACCCATTTTCTGTGGTTGAAAACTAAATGTGGGTGACTGTGTGTACAGCTAATACTTATTGTATTTAAAGAGGAATGTCTGAAGAACAAATAACATTGAAACTAGAAATGCAACTTTATTTATTTACATAAGACCAATGTCCGGATGTTTGAGAGTCCAAAGATACATTATAGGAATAAGGAAAATATGGTTAGCTTGTGCAATACTTTTATTTCTTCTTTCTCAATGTGATAACCACCGACAGTGGTTGAAGGCACAGAAAATTGCTTATGTCTGACTGGCATATTTTTGCACTCAGCATATTCTGGCCAAAAAAAGTTGCAAAGTTGCAAGTGAAAGTTGCACTATAGAAACAGTTGGCTCTTGGTGTGTTTTCTTTCAGAATACCTTTGGTCTAATTCACTTTTGAATTTGATAAGAGTATATTCATAAATTAGCATTAACCAAGATGGACAAATGCTTGAAAAAGATATTCATTAATTCATGATACATAACTTAGGATGTAAAACATGTCACATGTGCAAATGGTAATGTTTACGATCATCTTGTCAAGCATTACCAGTCGCAGAAGGTATTCTCCCTATGCATGTGTCATGAAATGCATTTCATATTTTGGCTTTCATCACTATTTATGTTAATATTTCTTCAGACAAAAATATTAAAAGCCCACTTGCCCACACTGTCCCACAGAAAACCCACATCGACGCACAGGCATGTTGATTGGTTTAGATGTTGAATTTCAGTGGAATTCTGAAAACACGCTGTAAACTGCTACAACTGACGCTGACCAGGTATTTGAAAGTTGAGCTGCAAGCTGATTGGCTACTGATACAGCAGGAACCAATCAGCTGTTCCCTATAGAGAATGATGTGATTGCAAGCAGATTCAGGGGTCATTTACACAACACCATTTTCAACTAAAAACAGAAAACTTTTTATGCATTTTGGCTGCTAATTTTCATGACAACGGCATTTTGTGGGCCTGAAAACGCAAACTTTTGAAAACGGGTTTAAAAGTGCGTGTTTTTGAAAATGATGCCGTTATTATCTCTGTGTAAACTACAATATGGTGAATTTGAGAAAACGGTGATGTCATGCACAGGTGTATTACGTTCAGTCTATTGGCGCGTATGTTTCTTTACGAAGTGACATCGCCATCTACTGGCCTGGCAGCAGAATACAGCGTTTTTAGTTGTTTTTGCAGATCTATGTGAATGGGGATTGTTTTGATAACATTGTCATCGGTTCGAGAAAAACACAACTTTTCCATTTTTAGTACATTGTCATGTAAACGTACCCTGAGTTACGGACTTATCAGCCTGTGCCATATAGAGATTCATGACAAAAACAAAAAACAAAATCAAACATTTTAGGTGGTAAATTTTTTGAAAGTTGGTTGGTTTGACACAGAATGACCCAGTAGATGTTTTACAAGTAAACAATTTGACACTGATTGGACACATACAGCTAAGCGTAGTGCATAACAGTTTCTCAGACTGTACAAAGCCTATTATTTTTAAGACAAGTACTGAGGGCAGTTAATGATTGATTGGCTGTTGCTTAACCATATTGTTAACTATCTGCTCAGAAAAGTTGAAAAAAGCCTATTTGTGTACATGCACAACATCATTGGTATGACATTAACATTCAGCAAATAGATCACATGAAGCACATCAGAATACATATGCTTGATTAACATTGAACATGCAATTAAAAATCTTTAACAATCTGATTAAACTCATGTATCAGTGAAAGCTTTTTTGCTCACCCAGTTGCTCCAGTTCTGCAGTTGCATTGGCTGAAAAATTTCCAGCAATCACTTGACAGATGTAAACCCCTTGGTCCTCAGTTCTGACACTCTTCAGTCTGAGAGAGAAGTTTCCTTTGCGTATTTCATTGGTGCAGAACTCAACTCTGTCTCTGTATCGCTCATCTGCTGGTAGAGTTTTATTCTTTTCAAAAACCAGGATGTTTTCATCTTCATCAATTTTCCTCCAGGAAACCTCTTCAATGTGTTCAGATGGGATGTGAGAGTCCACAGAGCAGTTCAGAGTGACGTCCTCACCCACAGACGCAGATACGAGATGATCTGATCCTGATACACTCAAATGCTCTGGAAGAACAAACTAAATATCAAAACACACAGTGAAATTCATTTGAAAATATTAGCCAAAACTCTGAGATTTTCACTCACCAACTTCTTTAATTTGAACCAGGGTTTCATCAGATTCCTGCTCAGTGTAAACTTTACATCTGTAAAAACCCTTATCTCCAGCTCTCACATTTTCCAGACGGAGGGAGAAGTTTCCATGTTTAATTTCATCAGTGAAGAAATGAGCTCTATGATGATAATCCTGATACTGTGCGTCTGGTCGACTCTCATAATCTTGGTACACATGCACTAGAGTATTCAAGTCTGTTCGTATCCAAATCACCTTCAGTCCTTTCAAAGGTAAGGGTTCATCAACATAACAGGGCAAAACCACCGAAGATCCCAGAGGAACAACCAGAGGACCAGACGGACCTTTCACTAAGAACCCTAAAAACAAAATAGAAAACAATCAGATGAAAGAGATAGATAAAGGAAAGGTTACGTTTGAAGTCCCTGTTCTTTTGATATGTTCCACGATCCATGTTATTGGTCTACCTGTTTTGTTAAAAAAAAATGTTACAAGTATGCACACACACACTTATACGCGAATGGATATGATCCTTACCATCACAGATCATAAATAGGCCTAGTGCTGCCACGAACATGTATTTATGTAAGTGCAAATAAAAAATCATGCAAAACATTACTATCTGCTATAACTGAAGATCGAAACTGTTACCGGTGTGAAGAAGCAGCCGCACGTCGACCGATCTGCTTTCACTTTCGTTCCAAAAAAAAAAAAAAAAAAGGTTTTAAAGGAGTTCACTTAACTACGCGGGAGGAGGGACATCGAAAGAGTGTGATGGAATGTGATGATCATAAAACATTAAAACAAACAAGACATGGGCATAGATTTAGCCTCAGAAACTCAGAAAGCTCGTAGACAATGCAACGCCTCAAGCAAAAACATGTTTGCGTAGCTTAAATATGCAGGTATAAGCAGGCAGTCAAAACGTGCGAACCGCCTACTCACCTGTCAATCATACGCAGGGCTGAAGAACTATTTTCTATTTTCTATATATGTTCTAAGAACGTTTTGCTAACGTTCCCAATTAGGAAAAGTTATTTCTGAATCAAAACATCCAGTTTCTGCAAACAGGTTCCAAGCAGAACATTCACGGAACTTTGGCTAACGTTCTGACAAGGTTCTCTCAAAGTTAAGAATGTTCTTTCAGTAACCTTAATAGAATGTTCGTTCAAAGTTATCTGGGCTGCGTTTCTCAAAAGCATCGTAAGCAGATTGTGGCGCTAATTGTCTCTTCGATCAATAGCTTTTGAGAAACACAGCCCAGATAACTTTGAACGAACCTTCTATATTAACTTTGAGAGAACCTTGTCAGAACGTTAGCCTTCCTTTACATGTTTTTATATTCATTCAGTCTGTAATAAAGTCTACCAAACACAACAAAATCTCTAAAACACCCAGCACCTTTCCCTTTTCTCTATGTACAATAAAAACTGTCTGTAATAGATTCTCACCATATAATGTCATGTAATAATTAGTGTTTTTGAATACTGTAAAAAAAAAAGCAATGCACATTTTGATTAAAAAAAATACGTTATGTCTCTATCTTCTCAAAAATACATCTTATGGCTATAACATACAACTAATGTCTAAAAAGAGTGCCTTAAAGAGTTTACACACTAATAAAATGGTCAGAATGTGCATTAAAACATTCTTTAAGTGGCTTTTGAAACAAAATAAATAAATAATGCAAAATGCTTTTGTTCTTTCTGTAAAAGACAAAGCGAGCTGCAGTCTCCATCTGCTGGTAGTCAATTAGATTACAAGACAGAGAAAGAGATGTACCGACTACTTTTTATTAATATTATTATTATTATTATTATTATTATTTTTTAAAAATATTAAGAAAAATAGCAACATTTTAAAAGTAAGATGAATTTTGTAATAAGCCTATGTAGGGAGTAACAAATACACAAATAGATGAAAGTACCAGTTGTTCTTAATTAACAAAAAATATAAACTTTTCAATTTTGAAAAATAAACTATGAAATCAAAAGGTGATTTTCTCTGTAAAGAAACTTGAAGCTATTTTAAAAAGCAATCTGTGATTACTACTATTTCAATGTTCAAACATATTCAAGAAAAATAAATGGACCTTATTAATGACTGAAACCTTGCCTGCCTGTCCTGAAATTAAGTCGCATCTGACGCAGAGTGATGTAAACAACATTTCCCACAATGCTCTAGTACTGCTGCAGTGCGCGCCATCCTGGAAATGATACAGTTATAAAGTTCAATGTGTTTAGTTTCAGAGAAATGTTGTGATAAATTCATTAGAATGAATAAACAATGACGAACAAGATCAGTGTCTCGTTTTCTCAGCTCGTCTGGAGGGTTTGTAATTTAGGCTACGTCCTCTGACGTAACAACATTTAATGCATGTCCAAATATTTTAGCTAAATGTATATTTTAGAATTATTGCGCTTCTATTGCGTTCCGTCGTTTAGCGCGCATGCGCGCAGCAGCGCTCGTTCACTGTGAAGTTTAGCAGTAAAATGGAAATATTTGCATGACTTTCTAACATTTACAGATGGAGAATAAACTTGTGAAAAGTAAGTTATGCACTGAGGAAAACACCATGTCTCAAACGCATAAAATAGCACAAAATGTATGCCGTTTCCTGTGGTGGATCGATTTGATCCATGATCGACCTCTAAGGGCTGCTTAAGAAAAGCGTGCACGCGAAGTTATCTTGACTAGGTAAACCTGGATCGAATAAGTGAGACTGCGTGAACTTCAATTACCATTCAGTCGGTCACGTTCGACGTACGTCGGACAGACCGACGAATAGGAATCTCGCTAGAGAGGCCAATCTACTTCGAGTGTAACTACAACGAGCCAATGCACATTGGCATGCAATCATATGCATCAGCTGCTCGCCTCGCAGCGCGGGTATATAATGAGCAGCAGGTGCGTTGCATCTTCAGCTTTTCGCTTCGGAGCCGAACCTTCATGGTGTTTTACGGAGTGTGTAACAAGACGAGCCTTTTTGAAACTGTTCTTTGTTGGTGCAGGCGGACAGCACTGCAGCGGGGTCGATCTCTCTCTTTCATTTTCTTTTTGTTTTGTTTGCCTTTCATTGAGCAACGTTTCCAGCTGGAAAAGCCGCTCTCACGGCTGGTAAACGGTGCGCTATTGAGTGCTGAAAAGCTGTTTTGACAGCTGGTAAGAGAGCGGCTTCAAAGAGAGAGTGCACACGACAGAGGCACCGTTCATGGATGAGTCATGTACCCATTGTGGGAAGATGACCATCTTGGAGTTGCGATTGAGACTCCAGTTCCTGCAAAGGGGCGGAGTCCCAGTGCCACTGCCTCGTTCCAATCCTCCTCAGAGGGTTGCTTCAGGCAGTGGTACTGGTGATCTGAGGATCACAGTGAGCGTGCTTCCTTCAGGGATCCAACCCCCTAGGAACCCTCACTCCTCTTGCACTCCGCAGCCAGTAGAGCTGCCGGGGGAACGCGGTGGACCACCCCAGAGGTGTGTACCATCCGTATCCTTCGGAGCTCCCCAAGATGATAGGATGTCGATCGCTGCATCGGAGGGTGAGCCTGACATTTCGGGGGATGATGATTCGGCGCAGCTGCCTCCTTCGGGGGTGACAACTGTGCCCGATTCGGACCCGGAAATGATGGCTATGCTTTCCCGGGCCGCCAACAGGGTTGGGCTCGTGTGGAATCCTCCACCTCCTGATTGGTTTCTTGGGGTGGCCAGGGCTGGTTCTCAGCCTCCCACCCCAGTTCCTTTCTTCCCGGAGGTGCATGAAGAGCTCACTGGCACATGGACGGCACCTTTTTCTGCCCGAAACCGTGTTAGTGGGTCCTCCTCCCTCACCACCCTTGATGGCGGGGCGGCTAAGGGTTATACGCGCATACCCCCTGTGGAACGGGCCGTTGCTATGCAACTGTGCCCTAACTCCACGTGGCGGGGGGAGCCGTCTCTCCCTTCCCGGGCCTGTAAGTACTCATCGGATCTTACCGGCAAGGCTTATCAGGCCTGTGGGGAAGCCGCCTCTGCCGTGCACGCTATGGCATTGCTGCAGGTCCATCAGGCCAAGGCACTGAAGGACCTGCACGAGGGTGGTCATGATCCACAAGTTCTCCAGGAACTTCGTGCCGCGACTGACCTCGCGCTTCGTGTGACGAAGGTCACAGCGCGGTCAGTGGGTCGTGCGATGTCCACATTAGTGGTCCAGGAACGCCATCTCTGGCTGTGTCTCGCGGACATGAGGAATACCGACAAAGTCAGGTTCCTTAATTCCCCCGTGTCCCAGACCAGCCTCTTCGGCGATGCGGTCGAGAACTTCGCCCAGCAGTTCTCGGCTGTACAGAAGCAGTCTGAGGCCATCAGTCATATCCTGCCGAGGTGGTCTGCTGCTGCACCTCCACCGCCCGCAGCACCTCAGGCTGCTCGTTGCCGAGGGCGCCCTCCCGCGGCTGCCCCCGCGCCCCAGCAGCAGCAGCCTTCATCTAAGCGGCGCCGTGGAGCCGGTCGCGGTCAGGGTGCCCAGCCCGTCCAGCCCACCCCCAAGAAGAAGGGTGGCAAGGCCAAATCCAAGAGGCCCTAGGATGGGCGACCCGGAGATGGATGGGACTGCTCTTTGGGAGATGGTGATCGCACCACTCCTTCCCCCGGAATGTCGCCAGCGGACAGCAGCGAGCAGCGGGCAACCAAAGCCTCGACTGCTCCCTCTGTCCATCCGTGGAACCAGGTAAGTGGTGCACACCACACTGTGACGCCGCTTCGGGCCGCCTCGCAAAGAGAGCCCCCGAGCAGCGTCTCTGTGTTCCACCTCGCTGCGGGTACACCTGCGGTCCCTTTGGTCCCGCTTGTACGGTCTCTGGGAGCCTGGTTAGCGCTCCCCAGTCCGTCTCGCTGGCTCATTCGGACCGTCAGGCTCGGCTATGCGATTCAGTTCGCCCGGCGTCCCCCAAGTTCAGGGGCGTCCACTTCACTGTAGTGAAAGCTGTCGATGCCCCTGTCTTGCGTGCGGAGATCGCGGTCCTACTGGCGAAGGACGCGATAGAGCTGGTCCCTCCAGCCGATATGAGGTCAGGGTTCTAGATAGCACCCCTCACAGAGGAACGTGCTCAGGCGGTGTTGAACTGCCTGAAGACATTCAACGGCAGGACAGCGGTTCCACTGAAATTATTTCAGAGGCTCCTGGGGCATATGGCAGCCGCAGTGGCAGTAACACCGCTCAGTTTGCTTCATATGAGACCGCATCAGCACTGACTTCACGGCCGAGTCTCGAGATGGGCGTGGCAACGCAGCACGTTCCGGGTGGCAATCACTCAGGAGTGCCGCCAAGCCTTCAGCCCGTGGTCGGACCCGTTGTTTCTTCGGGCAGGAGTGCCCCTAGAGCAAGTGTCCCGGCATGCTGTGGTATTCACAGATGCCTCTGCCACCGGCTGGGGTGCCACGTACAACGGGCATGCAGTGTCAGGGGTGTGGACGGGCCCCCATCTACATTGGCACATCAACTGCCTCGAGTTGCTGGCAGTTACGCCTTGCTCTGAGCCGCCTCAAAGGGCCGCTACGGGGCAAGCATGTACTGGTCCGGTATGGACAACACTGCGGCCGTTGCGTACATCAACCATCAGGGTGGTCTACACTCCCGTCGCAACTCACCCGCCATTTCCTTCTCTGGAGTCAGAAGCATCTGAGGTCGCTTCGTGCTATTCACATTCCTGGGACGCTCAACCGTGTGGCCGACGAGCTATCATGAGCTGCGCTCCCTGGAGAATGGAGACTCCATCCCCAGGCAGTCCAGCTGATTTGGAGAGAGTTTGGAGAGGCTCAGGTAGACCTGTTTGCCTCACCAGAAACCTCCCACTGCCAGTTGTTTTACTCCCTGTCCGAGGGAACACTCGGGACAGATGCACTGGCACACAGCTGGCCCCGGGGCCTTCGCAAATATGCGTTTCCCCCAGTGAGCCTACTTGCACAGACCCTGTGCAAAGTCAGGGAGGACGAGGAGCAGGTCCTGCTAGTTGCGCCGTATCGGCCCAACCGGACCTGGTTCCCAGAACTCTCACTCCTCGCGACAGCCCCTCCCTGGCCCATTCCTCTGAGGAAGGACCTTCTTTCTCAGAGACGGGGCACTCTCTGGCACCCGCGTCCAGACCTCTGGAAACTCCATGTCTGGTCCCTGGATGGGACACAGAGGTTCTAGGTGACTTACCCCCGAGGTCACTTCGGCACGTGCACCGTCTACGAGACGTGCTTACGCCTTGAAGTGGAACCTGTTCGTCGAGTGGTGCTCTTCTCGCCGAGAAGACCCCCGTAGATGCTCGATCGGAGTCGTGCTTTCCTTCTTGCAGCAAGGGTTGGAGCGTAGGCTGTCTCCCTCCACCCTCAAAGTCCATACTGCTGCTATCTCCGCATACCACGACCACATAGATGGCAAGTCTGTTGGTCAGCATGACCTGGTCGTCAGGTTCCTTAGGGGGGCGAGACGGTTAAATCCTCCTCGTTCTCCCTCCATACCCTCTTGGGACCTTGCTCTGGTGCTCAGAGCACTTCAGATTGCTCCCTTTGAGCCCTTGCAATCAGCAGACTTAAAGATTCTGTCTATGAAGACTTTGCTGCTGGTTGCATTGGCCTCCATCAAGAGGGTAGGGGACCTGCAGTCATTTTCGGTCGACGAATCGTGCCTAGAGTTCGGGCCGGGTGACGGCCACGTGGTACTGAGACCCCGGCCTGGCTATGTGCCCAAGGTTCCTACCACTCCCTTCAGGGACCAGGTAGTGAGCCTGCAAGCGCTGCCCTCGGAGGAGGCAGACCCAGCCCTGGCTTTGCTCTGTCCAGTTCGCGCCTTGCGACTGTACATAGACAGAACTCAAAGCTTCAGGACCTCAGACCAGCTCTTTGTCTGTTACGGAGGCCAGCAGGGAAAGGCTGTCTCCAAGCAGAGGATGGCCCACTGGATAGTGGATGCCATCGCCTTGGCTTACCAAGCACAAGGTGTGCCCTGCCCGCTCAGGTTGCATGCTCACTCTACGAGAGGTGTTGCATCCTCCTGGGCGCTGGCTCGTGGCGCCTCGCTGACAGACATTTGTAGAGCTGCGGGCTGGGCGACACCTAACACGTTTGCTAGATTCTATAGCCTTCGTGTCGAGCCGGTCTCCTCCCGTGTTCTCACCTCAGGTCAGAGGCACGGAGAGGCCCCGGCTTAGTGTCGGCTTGCTGTGCTACATGCGCTTAATTCTCCAGAGAGTCCCTACAAGGCAGACCCTGTCGAGTCCTCTGATCTCCCTTCGGCAGCCGACGTGGCGGAGCGTCTGGCGCCAGGCCTATACTCCATTGTATCCTTGAGAACCGGGTTAGGCTGGGTAACATATGTGTGACCCTACAGGGATCCCATATGTCTAGTTCCACGGTTGCTCCTAAACGAAGCCCGTGTCTTTCCCTCTAGGAGAACCCACCTCTCATCGAGTTGGAGTCACCTCAGTTCTTCCATATGTAGTACAGCCCTACGGGGTTAGTCCATATGTACTTCTCCACATAACTCCTTCGGGGAAGGATGTGGTTCCTTTCCCAGCGAAAGGGTACGCTTTCCCAGCGTTATCGACACTCTCTGTGTTAGACCTGTCCCACCGTCCTTAGGCAAGGGGGTTCAGGTGGCTTACAACAGAGCGCTGGAAGGGGGCAGCTCCTGTGGCGCTTTGGTAGGGATTCCTATTCGTCGGTCTGTCCGACGTACCTCGAACGTGACCGACTGAATGGGAACGTCTCGGTTACAAAGGTAACCCTCATTCCCTGAAGGAGGGAACGGATACATACGTCCCGTCGCCACAGTTGCTGTACCCCGCTGATGCTGCCGCCTAACCGGTTCGGCTCCTCAGCGAAAACCTGAAGATGCAACGCACCTGCTGCTCATTATATACCCGTGCTGCGAGGTGAGCAGCTGCTGCAAATAATTGCATGCCAATGTGCATTGGCTCGTTTTAGTTACATTCTAAGTAGATTGGCCTCTCTAGCGAGATTCCTATTCGTCGGTCTGTCCGATGTACGTCTTTGTTCCCTCTTTCAGGGAACGAGGGTTACCTTTGTAACCGAGACGTTATCTTTTATGAACCCGCTTTAGCCCCAACTTATTTGTTAGGTTCATTGAAGTCAGGTGTTGGAGTTTAATCCCCGCTTTTCTTAGCGTCTTTTATGAAACAGCCCTCTGGGTAGTTGCAATCAATTCCAATGTACTCGGCAAATGTGTTTATTTTAACCGTGCGGTGGCGCCAGATACTCTTTAATCGATAATGACAAACATAATTAATTTATAACATTAAAAATATGACTCGTTTAATTCATTTTGGGAGCGACGACTGAATGTATTTTTAGTCCAGTGTCTGTCTGTATATAAGATTGGTATTGACCAAGTTCAGAGGCTGTCATATATGTGAATCAACTTAGCCTACTTTGTTGTGTATTTTCAATATGAAAAATAACCTTTATATGGATTAATTGCATTTTGAAAAAAAAAGTGTCATATTGCATTTTGGGGGAAAAATAATCCGTTTTTATAATAAACCTTTGAAAATCAAAATGTAGATTTGAATTTTTAATGTTTTTATAACCAAAAGATGCTATGTGAAAGTTTGAAACAGAAAATAGTGGTTTTCATCTTGCCACACAAAAACACATTTTTACTCAAATTAATCAAAATGGATTTGTAGCTTTTTGGAACCAAACTCTTCATTTAGAGTTTGTAAAATACACAATGATCTCTACAGAAGCTGCAATAATAATTTGGCGACACGTTTTATTCATATCAGATACACATTGTGTAAGTAACTTTAAAGTTTACTCTATTCTTCTCCTAGTACAGGAAAAACAGTTGTTTAAACCACTATTAAAGCAAACGTTGATTTGTTTTTCACCTTTCTTCTCAATGCACAAAAGTTCTGTAAAAAACAAACAAAAAAAAACAAAAAAAAAACTTGCAATTGCTGAAAGAGAAATATATTATCATTAAGTCAAGGGTCAAGAGCAAACACTGATGTATGACAGAAATAAAGTGAAGCTGGTAAAGCTGTTTGTGGAGTTGCTTAATCCTCATCTGCTGAGAGCTTAGTGTCTTTTTTTATCATCAGTTGATTTCATCTAAGGCTGGCCTGAAGTTTTTTTCTGTTCTTGTTGTTTCTCTTTCCTTCAGTGTTTGTTATCAGGTGTTGAATTGTTTCAGGAACATCATACTAACCTTTTGGAAAACGTTCTTGGAACAAAAATTTGTAAGCTGGGTATAGACATTTTCTAGCAAGAAGGAAGGTAATAACAGTTCAGAGAACTAAAATAGAATAACAGAATATATTAACTAAAATATATAATAATTACTTGAGCTTCATTTTTGTTTGTTTTACAGTAAAAGTTCACCTAAAATTGTTCACTCTGTCATTTGCTCACCCTCATGTTGTTCCAGTATAAAACATGGACAAAATAAACAGGGACTTTAATGACATTGCATTCTAGATACATAGACATTAATATGAAGTTGGTCCCAAACTTTACAGTTGGCTCAATGTAGTCAGTCATTCAGTCCTGAATGCTTATTGGTCAGTACAGTAATCCAGTCGTGATTATTTTCACTGCATTATGTTAGGGATTATATATTCTAACAGAAGGATGGCACTTTATGAATTAGCCTATAAACAACCTTTTTATTGAACATGTGTGTTCTTAATATTTTTTCTTATCATGTAATGGTTTTATGAAAGCAAGAAGGTGGTGCTGTTGTACATTACAATGTTTGATACAATTTTTGTCATTAAAGAGTCATTATATACTAGGCTGGTAGTTGTGTATTTAAAATTAAATATGTAACCTGAATTTGATTTGATTAGTAAATAATGTCAATCATAAGCATATGACACACACATACAGTTGTATTTTATTGTATTGTATTGTCATTCAGTCTTACAATCCACTGAAAACTGGATCATGATATTCATAAATACGAGACAACATATTTTGCTGATATTACATTTAAAATAAGTAATTTTCTAGAGACATATATAGACAGCAAAAACTTATTTATTTTTAATATTTAATTATTAATTTATTTTTTTAAAATAAATGTTTTAATCTACAACCCATTTTCCCTAGATTATAAAGAGAAAAGTATAGACACAGGATCCTATAGCATAATACAGTTGAGTGCGTAAGTTTGCTACTTGTCTTTTAAGCAGCACAGTCATTTTTACTAGGACTCTTTGCAAACTAAATTTCTTACAACTTATAAATAACATTATACATAAATCTTTTGGAATAAATAAAAACATTAGCAGTGAAGTGTACATTTTGTCCCTTTGTTTGGCAGCAGAAATGTTGTAAATAATGTGACTTTGTAATGTCTGTAGTTCTGAAAAAAGAAAAAAAAACCCTGCAGTCTCTTCATGCCGTTTTGCTTCTCTGCATTGGTTATGGAGTAATTTCTTCTATGCAGAGTTAAAAAGATGGCAAAATAAATTGCTACTGACATCACTACCACCACAGGACAAACGGTACATTGTACCCAGTTTCAGAAAATTGTTTGGTGCGATATGATTACAAATTTAGGGGTGCCAGAGGGGGCCCAGAGCAGTCCATGCCCTAAATTAGGACTACCTGTACCATCTACTGTAGATAATTAATGAACAAAAGGAATGCCACAAGGATCACAAAGAATGAAATCATCACCACAAATCCGTCACGTCCCTTAAACGCATGAGCCTCACCTAAAGCAAAGATGTGCAATACATTAGACGTGATGTTTCGATTATTTACTGAATTCAGTAATCTGTTATTTATGAATGCTAAATTTTTGTAAATGTAATATGTGCGTATATGTGTGTGCATGTGTGTGTGTTGTGTAAATCATAGTAAATTAGTTATAGATCTTGTTAGAATGGTAACAAATGTATTCATTATTTTTTCTAAAGAGTGACAAAAATTTATCAAATTGATCAAAAATGAAAATTCTTTCATCATATTCACCTTGTATGCTGTGATTGTCTTTCATTAAATACAAAAGGAGAATTTTCAGATAGCTTTTTTCCCCATATGATAGCTTTGTGTGAAAAACAGATCTAAATCTAAGCCATTATTTATGGAAAATGTTCACCTTCACTCAAAAGTCTTAAAGTAAATTCTCATCAGACATTCAAAATGGCATGTCACATTCGCCTACAACATACGAGAACCACTGGTGTTTACCATCAATGACATCAAACCTGCAGGGGGCCTCATGTATAAAATTTTCCATAGATTTCATCCTAAAAGTGTGTGTACGCACAAAAGTTTTCAGATTTATGAAACCATGCGTATGCCAGAACCTGCACAATAATCCATTTATAAAACCCAGTCAGTGGAAAATTGTGCGTACGTGCGTCTCCACATATTCATCCACGTGATATCGTGTTTAAAGGTACAAGACATTTGGAAAATATGAGATATGGATGTGCCGTCACATTACATTGCTAAAAAACATTCAGTGGCCTACCCTTGCCTTGTTTTTGAATAAATAAATCAGAATAGTATAAAATACATTTCAGAGAAAGTTTTCAGGAAAGAGTTATTCTCAATATTTTCCACTGGCCAAATAGTAATTTTAATTGCTTTAAACAAATCAAATTTATGCAGTTTTGTCTATAAGGTAAACATACAGTGCTGCTTGAATGTTTTTGAACCCTTTAGAATTTTCTATATTTCTGCAAAAATATGACCCAAAACATCATCAGATGTTCACAAAAGTCCTAAAAGTAGACAAAGAGAACCCAATCAAACAAAAGAGACAAAAATATATACTTTATACAAAAATAAGGCCTGTCTGTTTCCATTAAAAATATATAAACATCCTACAATATACAGTGCTGCTTGAATGTTTTTGAACCCTTTCAAATTTTCTATATTTCTGCAAAAACATGACCCAAAACATCATCAGTTATATACATCAGGCCCCTGGTCCTTCTTAAACATAATGCCGGCGTTAATGAGATTTCAGACCTTCTGTGGAGGGGAACATTATTCTATGAATAATTTCAGTCTGTTCATCACACAATGCTATCATAAGTATTAATACGGTGCATATATCATATGGACTATAGGATACTTTTATGCTACTTGATATTAATGTTGTTGTATGGAAAAGAGAAGCATACAGATTCTTAAAAACTTTCCTTTTGAATTCTGTAGAAGAAAATAACAGCATATGATTGGGCAGGTTTCAGGGTGAATACATAATGACAGAAATTTTTCATTTTAAGTGAAGTCCTGACCCTGTAAAACGTGGCCGTATTCTCCAATCAAGGACTTTTTATGTCATCATAATATACAGAAAAATATTGAAGATCAGTCACTGACACTAAATAAAACTTGTCTTGTTTTTGTAAGAAAAGCACCATCTATTTATACTCACCAGGTGTTAATACTTGTAAAATGAGCAGAGACAAAGCAAAGAGACTTTCAACTGGAAAGAGAACGATTCTCAGATCTATTTTACGCTCACCATTCACTGAGGAATCAAAATAAAGATATCAGAGACAATATATTATTACAACTAATACTATGTAATCTAAATTCATATCTGCAAAGACTCTTTAAAACAGATTTAAACTTACATATCTTTAGCATCAGTTCTGTCATCAGTGTAGAAGAGTTCAGTAAAACAACAACAACTGATCCAAACCAATAAACAAAGGTATTTTGACGACAATCTGCAATACATGAAAACAACACAATTTGCCATAATAATAATAATATAAACAAATTAACATTTTTATATGCTTGATCTCCTACTTTTAATAGGGCCCATATCATGAAAAATAAACTTTTCCTTGACCTTTTGAGACAAGAGTTCATTGTACAATGAAAACATATTCAAACTCAAAACTTCCTCTCCAGTCATAAAGGAGAAACAGACACACAATTATTCATAAAAAGCAAAAGAACTGACTTGAGGGGAAATGCATAACCAATCATGTGACCAGACCAATCATGGTCATCTGAGTTAGTGATGACAAGGTGAACTATAAGCTTTGTGTGATTTTTTTTTTTTTTCAGCATTATATGTTTATACTGTGCAATAAAAATGTTTTAGGTGGTAAATACATTTCCCCAGTAATTATACTGTTGGTGAAAAAAATGTAATCATTCAATAAGTGATTTGGCAGTAAATCCTCATAGGGTTACTGACTTAAGGTCAGTGTAACTTAGTGGTTAAAGACCTTGGCTGGTGGTTGAAAGGTTGTAGGTTTGAATTCTATTCAAATGCACGCTCAAGAATAAAAAACAACTTAGTTGTTAAATTCTTAATAAGCACATGAAATTCAAAAGGGACAGAAGAAACAAATCTAGAGATGGGAAAACATCAAACATCATAAGAAAAACATCATTGAGAAGATTATCAATTTTGTACCTGATTTATTATACGTCCATGTTAAATCCATAAGTGTCCATTGTATCTGCAGAAACCCAATCACACAGGCCCATCCGATATGATCTGTCTGTGGAAAGGGCAAGATAGCACCTAGGTGCCACATTTTATTTAAGTATAAGTTTAAGTAAACAAGTAAGATGTACATGCCATTTTTGCATGAATACAATAAATATTTTTTATTTGTTTTAATTTAAAAAGATCATACCTTTATAATTGTTCAGTAGCCCAATGTAAAAACTGATCATACAAATATTTACTGGTATAATAACACCAAACCATTTCCCTTTCTGTGCCAAACATGAACCTGAGAAAGATGTGAGAATGTATTCAATCAGTGTATTTATGACTCCTTAAGACAGATAGAGAGTTTTGCTCATCAAAACAACCGGAATATAAAAAGACACTCGTAGCCAAAATCAAATCTGACTAGAAGATTATTAAGAAAAAAAGTAAGAAAGGATCACTTGCAAGATATTGTCACAATTAGAGGTTAAACCAACCCCATTAATAGTTTGATGTTTCACAATAGTATGATGTTTATATAAAAGCTTGTTTCCACCTCTGAATAAAAATTTTAAAAGGTAACCGCAACTATTTATCCCACGATTCTGACTTTATTTCTCACAACTGTGAGAATTGAGATATAAACTGGCAAATGCAAGATATAAAGTCTGAATTGTGAGAACCTTGAAATTCTGAAAAATAAAGTTGAGATATAAACTCATTATTCTTTATATTTATATTTCTCATTATCTTTATATTTAAATGTATTTTTATGTATCTGTCCGGCTTGGTGTTATTTTTTTTTTTTTGTATTGTAACTTAAGACTATGTTCTCTAACATGGCCCATGCGACACTGTATTTGACTTCATTTACCCCAACAAGCAGAAGAGAAATTATTATAAACTACTGTGCGACTTACCGCTTAGCCTGTCTGTATCTTCCACATGAAAAGCCATACTTGCTAACAGTGGTATAAATCCAGTAATAAAAATCACTAAATATGGAAAAAATAAAAAGAGTTCACGCTGACTTTACTGTCAGACACATTATTCAAAAATCGGTAAAGTGAGAGTTAAAATGATTTTCTTCAGAAGAACATCAAGGTTATAAAAATAGTACCACATATAGTGAAAATACACTGAAAAATTCAAACTTCAAACATGTTACAGTTACAGACTAAATTGGATGTACACAATTAACTGATCTTGATTAATGAACATAAATCTGTTTATATGTTCTAAACAACTGATGCAGTTTATACTATATTCAACTCAAACTTCAACTCAAAATTCATTAAACTTAAACAATACATTTGTCTCCATACTCCTAATAGTTTAATCCAAATAGTAAATAAATGTTACCTGCACTCAGAAAGCCAGAAGCCACAAATATATAAACTAAAAAAACCATGATACCCAATGAAGTCAAACAAGCTGCCTCCAGTATGTCTGACATAGTTTTATTTTTTTCCAGCCAGCACAAAACTTCACTATATCAGAAAAGAAAGGACAATGAGCACATGACCATCCAACATACACTCCAACAATATCCACTTAGTGATCATAACCCAGTCTAGTTGCAAAAATGATGATCATTATTAGGGGTCCAAGCATGAAGTGCTGGAAACCTATTTATTTGTAAAATAAGGTATGTATTTGTATTTGTGGAATAATTACTTTGTCTGGCATTGCACATTTTAATTAATTGACCTAGCACAAAAATGTAACTGATAAAAACAAGACCGTCCCCGACTTCCTACTGTAGGTTGCCTATAAACCTTTAGACTGATTTTTATGTGAAGGACTCTATCAAAGAAAACTATCATAACAGTGTAATTTTAATTAACCTGTTGATATTTTAATACTAATCTGTCGACGTTCGTTTCCACTAACGGGCCAGTAGCCCCGCAGCACTGCCCTAAAATCCACCCTTAACACGCCTCCATAGAACAACTTCACACAACCCCACCATTTCACCAGCTGTCAGCTGACTGAAGCAAACTTGTGGTCTTTACTTTTGAACAATGAAAAAAGAGAACACATAACTATTCAGTTGCACCTGCTTCCATTTATTTATGATCACAAGAATCTCTTAGTAATCTCTCCCGTCCCACTATACTGTTATCCTTTCAGCCAGAGCAACAGAGGGAGCTCACGAGCAGAAAAGAGGAGTTATGAACTTATACAAGTTGACCAGAGTAAGTTTTTTTTTTTTTTTTATGACCTCTGGGTTCAAGCTCAAAACAGTGCGCAACGTTTTGCTACAGTTTCCGGGTTGAACGACATGTTTTCTGGAAACGGTGTGCAGCGGGGTTTGAGATATGTTTTCTCTTGTTTGGTGGGTGTGTCAAAAATGTCAGCCCAATCAGCAGCAACATGCATATAAACCACGCAGGATTAAAGAGACAGCTCGCACAATGGGTCCAAGTAAAGTCGTTTACTATTGATGTTCTCTTTTATTCTGGACGGCAAGGGCAGTGACTGTAACATCGAGCATATTTTGCAGTATTAAATTTCATCAGGCTCTGAAAATTCTTCAAAAAGAACACAAAGAATGGCCTTCTCAGCTGCCATAGTTGCAACTCTTTTGTCATCAGAGCAGGGTGTTCAACGCACCACTATTTCCGTTTAAAAAAACGTTTTGCAATGTTTTGTCAGGGCTGAACGCAGCCCTGGTATCAAAAAAGGCACAGGGAAGAGACATATGAAACATGAAACGAAATAAATACACGATTATAATTATATATGATTTGTCTAAATTTTTCAACAGTCTCTGGTATTTTCCATACACACGTGTATTTATCACAATGATTAGCATGAGTAGCTTTTAGCATTGCATATAAGTATATTTCTGCCTCATACAGTGATCAGAATCCCCATCGGATCAGAAGGAAGTTATGAGCTGAAAATTGTTTGAAATGTCTTAAAGGGGGTGTAATGCTATTTCATGCATTCTGACTTATTTACACTGTTAAAGAGTCACATTCTCATGCTAAACATGGCCAAAGTTTCAAAACACGAGTTGGAGTATTTCAAGTATTCAGCCCTCAAATGTGATCTCTGAAGGACGAAGCCTCCGAATGAGATGCAGGTCCTGTCACCAAAGGAGTGTGTTTTTGGTTGTGAGGGAAAGATTACCTTTTTCAGCTTCCCAAAGAACATAGCGTTAAGGGAACAGAGAATGAAGTTTGTTTTTCTGGAGCAGCAATAGAGTTGTGCATGTATGTTTGTTTGTTCCTGGAATTTCGGTGATGAATGTTTTGTAAACAAGTCCCAGTTCGACGCTGGATTTGCAGATCACAGGTGGTAAGTAAAACTTCATCAAATGTCGGTGTTTTGTTGGCAATCGACGCGCAAGTGCATATAATGTAAACAACACAAACGTTTTTGCTGCTTTTTTATTTATAATGATGTCGCAGCTTGCAGACGATCTCTATGCAAAAGCTGCGCACGCTCGTGACTCTTTAGCTCCGCCCACAACACTGACAGCAGGCATGCCTCCAGGTGCTTGGCTTTTTTCGGAAAGAGTCGATACAGCGTATCTATCTTTTATAAATATGATAAAACTAAAGATTTTCGGAGATATGAAGGATGCTATACTACTCTACAGGTACTCAAGATTAACATGAGATTGGTAGAAACTGTGTGTTATGTAACCTTTAAATGTTGAAGTTAGCTGGTAGCCTGATATAATAACATGGGAAATAAGCAGCAGTATTGACCGTCTCCTGACTCAGATAAACTCCGCCTCTGTTCGTGACCACTCCTCAAACCACAATTGGCCTGCTTTGGACCAAGGCCAAAAACCCCTGACACTGGCCCCCAAGAAAGCCCAGACGAGGCCCGATCAAGCCACAGAAGTGACAGTGGAAATGCACTAACACACTTGCTTTTGGCCCGACAGTGGAAACGTGGCTGTTTTAGCCTTGGCTAACTTTCGTCACTATGGAGTGTGTGCAAGCATGAGCAGTAAGTCGCTGGCTGCAGTTAACTTAACGGCCACCTGTGTCACTAATAACAAGGGTTTCTGAATTCTACATCTAGACCCTTTAATAAAAACCAGGAACTTCTGTTTGACTATTGTTTTTTTTCGAGTTAGTGCAGTCTAGATCAGTGGTTTATAAACCTGGCCTGGAGTACCAACAGCCCTGCACATTTTGTATGTCTCCCTCATCTATCACACCTGATTCAACTCATGAGTTCATTAGTAGAGACCGCAAGACGTAAAATGTGTGTTCCAGATATAGGGAGACATACAAAATGAGCAGGGCTGGGGGTCTTCCAGGACAGGTTTGAGAACCACTGATCTAGATAATGTCAATGAAAATCTGGCATGAATGATTGCAATAAGACCAGGCACATGTATTATAGAGTAAATTTTATAAATATATATATATATATTTTTTTTTTCTTTCAATTTTGAGCCAATTTTTTGTCAATATTACAAAATTTACAAAATAAATAATATATTGATACTTACAACACAAAAACAGAATCGGCATTAAAGAGGCAGCACTTAATATTAAGCCTTTAAAAAAATGTAGAATGCCGACTATCCAGAATATATGGTGAAATAACTATGAAGAGGAAAAAAGAAAGTAAATAAAAAATACTGAATACAAAGTTAAAGTGTGCAAAATTATACAGTTATACAATTCATTTAATAAACACTTTTAAATACTCATACTTTTTTAGATTAAATTATGATGTCATACAATAACCTCAATAACAGAGTTCTTCAGACAAGTGCTGACACTGAGCAGCGCTGTGATTAAATAAATGTTGCTAATGTTTAAATTATTATTATTATTGTTTGCTAATGTTAATGAAAGTCAGGCTGAGAGATCACTGATATAAAAGAAATGTGAAAGTGTTAAAAGTAATATTAAAATGTTATGAATGTATTCAGTCCTATAAATATACAGATATTTATCACATACAGCCTGTCTCACTCTCAGAGGTGCGACAGTAAAGCGTTTATGCACTGAAGGAATATACAGTATAAATGAAATATAATATTGATGTGCTTACCTGGATAAACAACAGCCGTAAAAACACTGTATTCAATAAAACTCCATAATCCATAATTCATCCATTTATTACAAATCACTGTAAAAATTAAACATCAGTAATTAAATCAATTTAAAACCAGTTGACAAAATGTAATTCAGTGTCATTAAGTACAGAAAAGAACTTGATAAGTCAAAGGAATTTGACTATCATTTGATAAAATACACAACTGAAATAATATAGTCAGAAAAACTACAGATATGTGATGTCACAGTTGATTCTTATTGAGAAGGTGACAATAATTAAATAAAATATACCACAAGGTCTTTTTATATGTGGTCCAGCTCTGAACAGCATAGTAGGCCTCAGTAAATATAGAGCAGAGCAAGCAACAGTCTCATGCAGAAAACCTGGAACAAAATGATATTTTAAAGCAAATATATGAAAGGAAAGTGAATTAGAGTATGAATTTCACCACTATAAGAAACTGCTATTTAAGAACTGAGATCATCACACATATCATAGGTCTATACTTTTGCCAAATCTCTAGTACTAACAGTGATTAATATTTGGGCGTGTGTGTGTGTGTGTGTTTCTATAGCCTACACATGTATATAATTTTAATGAAAAGTCGATAATGTATCATTGTTGCATATATCATGTTGGAAAGTTATTCACAAAATGTAACATCGTTTAATAACATATTATCAAATTTCCAGGCAAAGTTTCCTCTACTAAATTTTATTCTTAAATTAAGAGAAACCGGAGCATGGTCTGATAACAATCTATTGTGATATTCAGCTGAAACTACGTATTGCAACAATCTGGAATCGATTAGGAAAAAGTCAATCCTTGAATAAGGCCCTATTTACACCTGGTCACTTCATGCATTTTCTCTGACCGGATAGCTATCCGATCACGAAAAGACCAGGTCTAAATGCCCTCCGATCCTCAAACCACTTCAGGAGGTGGTCTGGGACGCATTCCAGACGAAACTGGACAAGTGTAAATGCATCTGGCTGTTGAAACCACATATGTAAATTTTACTTCTCCAAACAATGCTAAAAAAAAATAAACGTGTGACAGCGTGTTATAGGCTAAATAACGTGTTAAAGCCAGATTTGCCGTCGCTACTGCATCATGCATCACCGCAAACGAGCAGCTGAGTATCTCTTTAGCAAGCAGACGCACAAACTGCCGCTAATGAAAGTCAAAAGTAGGTCGCAGAAGCTCAAAACACAATTATCTTCATTAAAAGTAATGAGACTAAATGATCTTACCAGTGCTGTTGTGGTGCTCTCTCCCATTGTGGTGAAATTAGCTTTTGATCAAATACAGCTCATATCTGTTTCTTTTGGTGATGTGAACTCTATTAAATCTGCATATAGTGCGGGAATTAAAGATCAGATTTATATCCATTTTGTGAAGACACATTTATGTGGCCATGTGTAAATGGAATCATTTTGATAAATCAGATAGCTATCCGAGCTATCCAGAGAAAATGCTTGAAGTGACCAGGTGTAAACAGTTTTATGGACTTAAGAATAAAATGAAAAATCATGATCTGTGGGATGTAAAGTTCTCCAGCTATCTATTAAATTTAACTTTTGCATATAATTGTTTAGTACACCAGCCGATTTACCTGTAATGGTTTGACAGGGATGCGTGTCTAACCTAGCATTTTACACAATTACAGTCACCAGCCATGATGACTTGTGAATGCATAAAGTCTGGTATGATCTTATCTGACTGTTATCAGTTTGTAGTAGTAAACGAAGAGATGTCATATCGATCACAAGTTCAATATGGAGTACCGCAAGGCTCAGTACTAGGACCGTTGCTTTTCACTCTGTACATGCTACCCTTGGGAGATATCATTAGGAAGCATGGTGTTAGTTTTCACTGTTACACTGATGATACTCAGCTCTATATTTCTTCGCGCCCTGACGAAACTTACCAATTCACAAAATTAACAGAATGCATAGCTGATATAAAAAAATTGGATGACCAGTAATTTCCTACTACTAAATTCAGAAAAAACAGAGATTCTAATTTTTGGACCAAAAACTTCTTCACGTAATAACCTAGAATACTGTCTAACACTTGATGGCTGCTCTGTTAAGTCTTCGTCGTCAGTTAGGAACCTGGGTGTGCTCTTTGATACCAATCTTTCATTTGAAGGCCATGTTTCTAGCATCTGTAAAACCGCATTCTTCCATCTTAAAAATATATCTAAACTACGACATATGCTCTCAATGACAAATGCAGAACAGTTAGTTCATGCGTTCATGACCTCAAGGCTAGATTACTGTAACGCTTTACTGGGTGGTTGCCCTGCTTGCTTGATAAATAAACTACAGCTCGTACAAAATGCAGCAGTTAGAGTTCTTACTAAAACTAGGAAGTATGACCATATTAGCCCAGTTCTGTCAACACTGCATTGGCTTCCTGTTAAACATCGTATAGGTTTTAAAATCTTGCTAATTACTTACAAAGCACTAAATGGTTTAGCTCCCCAGTACCTGAGCGAGCTCTTAATGCATTATAGTCCTTCATGTCTATTGCGATCTCAGAATTCAGGCCAGCTGATAATACCTAGAATATCAAAATCAACCGCAGGCGGTAGATCCTTCTCCTATTTGGCACCTAAACTCTGGAACAATCTTCCTAGCATTGTTCGGGAAGCAGACACACTCTGTCACACACAACGCATCTCTTTAACCTGTCATACACATAACACATTATCAATTTATATTTTCAAATCATAAATTAGGTCAGCCAGAACCGGGAACACTTCCTATAACACCTGATGTTCTCGTTACATCAGAAGAAGAATGGCATCTACACTAATATTAGTCTTTCTGTTTATCCCGAGGTTTACCGTTAGTCAACCGGATCCGGGCCGTATCCAGGTGAGGCCAAGGACCTGCGCCTTGACACGACCACAACGCAGCCCTGAAGTATCAGCAGAGATCGATTCAACTAGATCATCCACTGTGAAGGCCTCATTGACACGACAGCCAGTGGCACACCTCCTCAACAAACCGTCCATACCGGCATGATGAACACGATCCTGGATGGATGGAACTGGAATAAATACTTTGAATGTTGCAATCCCATCAGATTTATGATAGCTGAATCGTAACTAAGCACTGTTCGCCAGAGGAGAACTGGCCCCCCGACTAAGCCTGGTTTCTCCCAAGGTTTTTTTCCTTCTCCATTTTAACACCTATTTGCCACCTGTTTGCCACCTGATGTCACCTGTTGGAGTTTGGGTTCCTTGCCGCTGTCGCCTTTGGCTTGCTTAGTTGGGGACACTTTTGATATTCAACAGTGCTTTGCATCTGTCTGCATTGACACCATTTTCTTTAAGAGCTGCTGTGCAGCCAAAATTATATACCAGTTATCACTGTAAAACTGCTTTGACACAATCTGCATTGTAAAAAGCGCTACATAAATAAAGGTGACTTGACTTGACTTGAAGACATTTTCAAAAAATGAAGGATCATCAAAGTTAGGACCATACACATTAACTAAAGTGATGGGTAATGAATTTATCTCCCCACATACAACCAGACACCTGCTATTCCTATCTTTAATAGTTTGCTTATGTATAAAGACTTTTTAATAATAATTGCTACTCCTCTCGCTTTAGTGGAGAAATCTGACTGGTAAACCTGAGACCCATGGAGCTTTAATGCTAAACTTCGCTGTAGTTTTAGTATGCGTTTCTTGGAGGAATACTATCTCCGCACCCAATTTCTTAAGATGTGCAAAAACCTTTCCTCTTTTGACTGGACTATTAAGTCCACGTACATTCCAACTTAATAAATTCAGTGTGCCACCCCCATGAGCGTTCACTCCGTTACTCAGTATATGAAATAAAACATGTTTTGCCTGACTTTAAATAAAGACTGTATTAAACCTTCCAACTCAAATTCAAAAAAAAAAAAAATCTCCCCATGAACTTGAACATTACGAACATTGTAAATTCGAACAGACTCCCACTCCCAGCCCTCCTCCCCCCACTACTGCATCCCATGCGAACATTATGCTCACCCTAGAGAAAATAACATTTGCATCTATCAACTCACCCTCCATGCCACCATTCTTCCGTTAATATAGCCCACCACTCATCTTACAAAATACACAAAAATGATACCTTGCAGTCTTTTCCAATATATCTAATAGATTTGTATACACACAAGTCTCTTCTGACTCCGCTGTCCAACGCAGCGGTTTCACCATTTCACCAGTTTTCCACAGCGCCCCGTAGATATGCTTCAGCCGACTCGGGTGAATCAAAAGTCTTTGTTTCTTTATCTCTCACGGTCACGATTAATTTGGAAGGAAAACGGAACCCTCATCGCACTTCATGCTCCCAGCATTTCTTTCGTATGCTGTCAAACTTCTGTCTCTGTTTCAAGACGTCAGCGGAGAGATCTGGAAAGATACGTATCGCTTTTCCCTCGTATTGCAGGGTTTTTGATCTTTTGCTGCCGCTTCAGTCGCCGCCACTCTGGTGGAAATATTAGCGAGTGATACGTTCAACTCTGTTAAAGTAGATGAAAGGACATCAAACTTTCTGTCAAAGGATCCGTTAAATTTCGCTATTGCTTCCATAATGGCACCGTTGCTTCAACGTTAGGTTGATTAGCATTAGCCGGCGGCACTTCATGAACATTATCTGTGCCTCCCGCCTCTTCAGTATTCGATTTCTCAGTTTTCTTATGCTTTGTCGGCATAATTTAGGACATTGTTCTGAGTTAACAACTAGTGATAATTAAGCGACTGCAAGATGTATTGACAGAAAATATTGCAGACTGGTGGAGAGCTATAAAAAAACACGTTCACTCCATTCAGTGCCGGAAGCGCGCCCCCAAACACTGCACTCTTATTGATAGTCATTCAATAAAACTGTTTAGAATCTGAAAAAGTAAGCATTTATGTTTGGCTGCAATGTAAAAAATGTTAGAATTGCCAGTGAATATTACAAAATCAGACTGCATGATATTCTTGTTTTGTTTTTGTCAGATCTCAAGTGCAGTTCGATATTGTTTTGAATGTTTATGGATCTGTCATTGACTGACCTGTTTGTCTATGCTTTGTTCTAAAGGCATTTGAAGCAAATTTGGACAAGTGTTGTCTACATTTTAGTTTAAATTGTTCATTAAAGGGATAGTTCTCTTAAAAATTAAAAATTTGTCATCATTTACTCACCCTCATGTTGATCCAATCCTGTATGATTTTCTTTCTTCTGTTGAATACTAAAGAAGATATTTTAAAGAATGTGGGTTGACGGTAGCCATGACATCCATAGTATATATATTTTTTCCTACTATTGAAGTCAATGAGTGCCGTCAACTGTCTTTAAAATATCTTCATTTATGTTCAACAGAAGAAAGAAACTCATAAAGGTTTGGAACAACATGAGGGTTAGTAAATTATGACAAATTTTTCATTTTTGGGTGAACTATCCCTTTAGGAGTTCTACAATATAAAATATTCTGGCTGACTTCCCAGCGTGAGTTTTTTTAAGGCGACCGTTATTTAGAACGTATCACTTTATTGTTTCTATGGTGACGTGTCATTGCTTGTCACATAACACACCACAGCGCTGTATGACTGATGATCTGCTTTTATTTAATTTTTCCTTTTTTATTCAAAATATTCACAAATTAGTTAGCTATAGCATGACATATCTGATATTCCGACTGTCAAATATGTGCAAGTGGATGTGTTTTGCTGTTTAAACACCTTTATAACGATCGCATTAGTTATATGCGCGATGGGCGCCGCCATGTTAGTTTGCGCAGCACAGAGAATCGGATCTGTTGGATTTACAACACGTGAATTCATCCACTTCTCCCGAAATACATGAAAGTAAGTGAGTCGGTGAACTGGGGAAGAATAGAGTAAACTTTAAAGTTACTTTCACAACGTGTATCTGATATGAATAAAACGTGTCGTCTAATTATAATGGAAAGGGTTGTTATTTCCGCTTCTATAGACATTATTGTGTATTATACAAACTCTAAATATATTGTTTTGTTAGTACTCATGTGTATTTAAATGTCTGAAACCTAAAATAAACATTATTTGGTTGAAAACACTGCATATATGTGATATATGAAAGCGCTGCGCGCGTCCGTATCTGGTTTAGCGCCAGCCAAAGCGCGCAAGCACATTTGAATTTGGCAGTTGATCACGTGATGCGCTGAACGTTCTAATCACACTGGTGTGATCGTACGCTACAGGGACCAGCCAAGACTGATCACACTGGTGTGATCGTACGCGTCAAAGGGTTAATAATTTGTAAGAGGTTTGGTAAAGAAATAATGCATGGGTAAAAGGTTAAAGACACTATTTTAACACTGTACTTTATGCTATGCAAATGAGTTCCACACTAGGGTGTGCTTCAGACACCAGTGGCCAATCACACTTTAGGATCGGCAAGGCGCCACATTTCAATCTCCTCCTCATCAGAAAGGGATAAATATGTCCCCCCAGTAGACACACCCTTGTTCTGCATTTCCAGCTTGACGGGGAAGGAGACATTAACAGACACTCCATGTCCTGAGTTTCTGACCTGACGAGGAAAGAGACTACAAGACAGTTAAGGTTAAGCTTTTGCGAGCAAAACCTTTTACATTGCTTCCAGCTGCACTCTAGCTGCAAAAAGGGTCCCAGCATTGGCTCCTACAGCAGCGCAGCCCAGTCCGCAAAGGACCTCTGCATCGGCAGACATTGCCTGTACCACACGGCTCCTCAGCGACGCAGCCAGCCTGCAAAGGAACCTGTGAAGATTCATCTGACCCAGCTGCCCAGTCCATCCTAAAGGACCCTCTTGGCGCAACCGAAGTTCAGCATCCTCCAGCCCAGCGTGGTACGACTACTGGATCGCAACTCCGCGCCCTCCCACTGCACGCAGCCTGCATCATCAGTGGAGGATGTCTCTGCTACCGGATTGATCACCCGACTGTGTGGAACGTAAATATAAACTTACCAAACCTCTTTCTAGAGACCTTGGCATTAGTTTATACATGCAGCATATGTTTTCTAACCTGTTTAGATAACAGTTACTTGAGGTCAGCTTGTTACAAATAATAGGGATATTATTTGTGTCACAGACACGCCAGGCTCCAACATCCACCAATCACAGCGCACACCTTCCCCGGAGTACTAATCATCGCCACCTGCACCTCATCAGCTCACTCATCACCAGCACTATTTAAGACACACACACACACAGTCACATTGTCCGGTCTCGTTCGCATCAAAGGACTTACCTGTATGCTTACCTCAAGGACTCTCCTCGCTACTTACCTGTTCCCTTGTCTCCGAGTTCCCTTCTTCGTCTCCAGTCTGTGTGTGAAGTGTTGTCTGCAGTCATCGTCTCCAGTCAGCAAGTGTCATTCTCCATTGGCATTCTGCAACCACAAAGGACAGTATCATTCTCTATACCATTCTCCAGTCACAAATTTACTTCTGCATACTCACCTGTTGTCACCATCCACTCTGCTTGTGTTCAATAAACAACCTGTTAACTAATCTCCTGTCTCCTGGCTGGTCCTACTGTAACAGAAGACCGGACCATTACAGCAGAGCACAAGCATGAGTCAACCCGATCAGTTCCAGGACTTGGTGGACGCTTTGCGTCGCACTTTCTCCACTCATCCACCACCGTCAGCACCCACCTTTGTACGTCAGTACCATGGCCAAACCAGTGCCCTCCTCTGGTTCGGCGGAGGAGTGCAACGGATTCCTCCTGCAATGTTCCCTGACCTTGGAGATGCAACCGCACTTGTTCCCCAAAGATTACTCCAAGGTAGCGTTTGTGATCTCCCAACTATCCGGCAAGGCGCTGCAATGGGCTGATTCCATTTGGTCACAAAACAACCCTGTGCTTCAATCATACTCCAGCTTCGTCGAGCACTTCAGAGAAGTTTTCGGGAAACCCTCATGGGATGCATCTATTGGTGAGAAACTTTATAATTTGAAACAAGGAAGCATGTCTGTTAATAATTATGCCATTCAATTCAGAACTCTCGCTGCCAGAAGCGGATGGAATGAACAAGCGCTCATGACAACATATTGCCAGGGTTTGGATCCTCGAGTGCAGTTGCATCTCACTGCATACGAGGATACCATCGGCCTTGAACGTTTCATCCAACTCTCCATCCGTTTCGCCACTCGTATGCAGTCGTGTCTCGATGAGCACCAGGGTCAGCAACTGCTCAACACCTCCCTCTGCCGACCAGAATCCGTCAGCACTCCAGAACCAGCCAACGAACCTATGCAAGTGGAATCAAATCGTCTGTCACCCGCTGAACTGCAGAGAAGACTGACCCAAAAATTATGCCTCTATTGTGGATCTCCAGGGCATGTACTCTCCGCATGCCCAACACGTCCTCCTCGTCCCATGGTGAGTGCTATCATCCCACATATTAATACCATGAAACCACTCACCACTATTGTACAACTTACTGCTGCTGATATCTCCGTTCCAGTTACCGCCCTCCTCGATTCTGGGTCAGCAGGAAACTTCATCTCCGGCGCCCTCTGCCGTCAGCTCGGTATCAAGACCAAGTGTACGCCGTCAACCTACCAGATCCACTCGATAACTGGCAAACCTGTGAGCAAAAGACATGTGAGTCGGAGCATAGGCCCTCTACAACTTCAAGTCGGCATTCTTCATGTGGAAGACATCCATCTGCTGGTTCTGGAGGGTTCCACCGCTGACGTGATATTAGGGCGCCCATGGTTGGAGCAGCACAATCCCATCCTCTCATGGAAGACTGGAGAAGTCCTGAAGTGGGGCGACACCTGCTTTCCATCCTGTTTCTCAGCACTTCCAGTTCCACGACCGCCAAACTCCCATCGTCTCCCTGTCTGCACCACCTCCATCGAAAGTCCCATCGAGAAACGGTCTGTAGACATTCCCTCATGTTACGCCCCCTTCAGCGACGTTTTCTGCCCCAAGAGAGCTTCCAAGCTGCCTCCACACCGGCCATGGGATTGCGCCATTGATCTGCTTCCGGGTGCGTCAGTGCCTAGGGGAAGGATATACCCCCTATCCATCCCGGAGGAGAAGGCCATGGTGGAGTACATCGAGGAGACTCTGGCTCAAGGATATATACGACCATCTACTTCCCCTGCTGCTTCCAGCTTCTTCTTTGTGGCCAAAAAGGACGGAGGCTTGCGGCCTTGTATTGACTACCGAGCTCTCAACTCCGTTACAGTGAAGTTCCGATATCCCCTTCCTCTCGTCCCAGTGGCCCTGGAACATCTCCGCGGTGCCACTGTGTTCACCAAGTTGGACCTCCGCAGCGCGTATAACCTCATCCAGATACGTGAGGGGGATGAGTGGAAGACCGCCTTCGTCACGCCCACCGGCCACTATGAGTACCTCGTGATGCCGTATGGCCTGGTCAACGCCCCCTCCGTATTCCAGGATTTCATCCACGAGGTGCTCCGGGAGTTCCTCCACAAGTTCGTTCTGGTATACATCGACGATATCCTGATATACTCCCGGAGCATGGCCGAACATCGCCACCACGTTGCGGGGTCCTGAAACGCCTGAGAGAATACCAGCTCTTCCTCAAAGCCGAGAAATGTTCCTTCCATCAGTCCTCAGTGCAGTTCCTTGGATATCACATCGACCACAGTGGCATCCGGATGGACGAGGGGAAGGTGGAAGCCATTAAGAACTGGCCCACTCCAACTACGGTAAAGGAACTCCAACGATTTCTCGGATTCACCAACTTTTACAGAAGATTCATTCAGAACTACAGCTCCATCACCAACCCTCTTACAAGTCTCCTATGTAACAAGCCCAAGTCTCTGTCCTGGACCCCAGCTGCCACGGAGGCCTTCAACAACCTCAAGGAAGCCTTCACCACCGCTCCTCTCCTGGTACATCCTGATCCCAACAGACCACTCGTGGTGGAGGTGGACGCCTCTACAACCGGAGTAGGAGCGGTCCTGTCTCAGCAGCAGGGGAATCCGAGCCGCCTCCATCCATGCGCCTTCTTCTCCCGCAAGCTCAACCCAGCGGAGAGAAACTACGACATTGGAAACCGAGAACTTCTTGCAGTCAAGATGGCCCTCGAGGAGTGGAGGCATTGGTTGGAGGGAGCTAAACATCCCTTTCTGGTCCTAACGGACCATAAGAACCTTGACTATCTCAGATCTGCTAAAAGACTCAACCCCAGACAGGCCCGCTGGGCACTGTTTTTCATACGCTTTAACTTCACCATCTCTTATAGACCGGGTTCCAGAAATGTCAAAGCGGACGCTCTATCAAGACTTCATGCTCCAGAAGAAAACACAGAGGAACCTGAACCCATTCTCCCAGAGCAGATTGAGTGACCCACTCCACTGGTTCACTCAGCACATACTTCACTTGGCACTGGCCACCCGGGGGTCAATGAAACCCTCTCGCTGCTAAAAGAGCGCTTCTGGTGGCCCAACATGGCTGCCGATGTCAGAAGGTACGTGCAGGGATGCAGGGACTGCACCATCTCAAAGAGCCCACGCCATCTACCATCCGGCAAGCTTCTTCCTCTGCCCGTTCCAAACAGACCCTGGTCACACCTAGGAGTAGACTTTGTCACCAATCTCCCAGCATCGGATGGATATACCTGCATACTGGTCGTTGTGGACAGATTTTCAAAATCCTGTCATCTCATTCCTCTGAAAGGTCTCCCTACTGCCATGGAAACGGGAGAGATCATGTTCAACAATGTGTTTCGATACTTTGGCATCCCTGAAAACATTGTGTCTGATAGAGGACCACAGTTCATCTCCCGGGTATGGAGAGCTTTCTTCTCGCTCCTAGGTGTGACCGTCAGCCTCTCATCTGGTTACCACCCTCAAACGAACAGGCAGACGGAACGGAAAATCCAGGAGATCAGCCGCTTCCTCCGTACCTTCTGTCATGGCCACCAGGACTCTTGGAACCAGTACCTGGGTTGGGCCGAGTACGCACAGAACTCTCTACGCCAGCCATCCACCGGACTTACACCTTTCCAGTGTCTACTCGGCTACCAACCCCCACTGTTCCCCTGGACCGGGGAACCATCGGACGTACCATCTGTGGACTACTGGTTCCGAGAGAGCGAGAGGGTCTGGGACTCAGCGCATCACCAACTTCAACGAGCTCTTCGTAGCCACTTTCCATGTTTCTTTGCTCAAGCCTCACCACCCTTCTGTTCCTCTCTCCACAGAGCCTGGTGTGACCGAAGCCGAGCCCCCCCTTCCACTTCTACTAGACGACGGAGCTGCATATGAGGTGCGTGAGATCTTGGACTCCCGGCGCCGTGGTGGTCAGCTCGAATACCTTGTGGACTGGGAAGGGTATGGCCCGGAGGAACGCTCATGGATTCCATGTAACGACATTCTTGACCCTAACCTGCTTTCTTTTACTTTCCACGCTGCTCATCCCAACAGACCTGCCCCTCGTGGAAGAGGTAGACCACCACGACATCGGGGTCCTCGGCCCTCAGGAGCGGGCCGTGGAGGGGGGGGTACTGTCACAGACATGCCAGGCTCCAACATCCACCAATCACAGCGCACAGCTTCCCCTGAGTACTGATCACCGCCACCTGCACCTCATCAGCTCACTCATCACCAGCACTATTTAAGACACTCACACACACAGTCACGTTGTCCGGTCTCGTTCGCATCAAAGGACTTACCTGTATGCTTACTCCATATCATTCTCCATCGGCACTCTGCAACCACAAAGGACAGTATCATTCTCTATACCATTCTCCAGTCACAAATTTACTTCTGCATACTCACCTGTTGTCACCATCCACTCTGCTTGTGTTCAATAAACAACCTGTTAACTAATCTCCTGTCTCCTGGCTGGTCCTACTGTAACAATTTGTTGAATGATAAATAAGCAATTATTTATGACCATTTTACCAGAGCCCTTAGGTGGCCTCTATAAGAAGCATTCCCATATAATTCTCTTCCATTCTACATTCAGTTCAACAGCATTGTATTTATCCATTCTGTGTTCACTTCATTTATTTGTTTCTTTAATTCAGTATTCTCCTTTGATTATTATTTTACTATCTTTTAGGAGTGCATATTCATTATTTCATTATTAATCGTTGTGGTATTTACTCCTGCATGTCTTTTGTTAATAAATTTCATTGATTTTATTATAACTGTGTCTTCCTTGTGATGATCAAAGACTCTACTAGTTGACCAGACTCTCACAGATCCTTCAGATAAATCAGTTGACCGACTCCCTCCAGTTTATATTAATTCTGAATTATTGAACAGCTCTTTTGGAGTGTTCTTAAATTGTTAAGATAGTATTCTTAACTGGTGCCCCGTATTACAAAAGGGGGATGGGTCATCTGATACAATAGAAATAGAAAATAGAATAGAATTCAATAGAAAAACTACAAATGCTAAAAACATTTTAGGGGTCCACAGAAGCACGTTCAATGATGTCTGCAGGGCTGAATTAGGCTTGTACCCGCTGAGGTCTAGAAGAGTTGTGTTCAGTTCTGGCATCAGATTTTATTCAGGAATTTTCTGAATTCTTAGGGGGAATTTCATTGAAATCTGAGAATTTTTTAATTGTTGGGGATTTTAATATTCATGTCTGCTGTCCAGGACCCCCTAGTGAAAGACTTTTTGAATACTGAATCTTTTAATCTTGTGCAGTCTGTAAAGGAACCTACACATGAACATGGACATACATTGGATTTAATTTTATCTCATGGCATTTCTTTGTGTGATGTAGATGTTTGTGATGCAACTTTCTCTGACCATAAACCAGTCATTTTTAGGGCATCTTTTCCATGTCAGAATACTAAATCACACTCTAGTGCACGTCTGTGTCGTATGATAAATTCTAGTGTTATTAATTTGTCTTATAATTTTTCAGTTGCCTTGGGTGAATTTACATCATCTTCGGCTCCTCTTACATGTGGGGTTCCTCAAGGATCCATTTTGGGTCCCATTTTGTTTTCATTATATATTCTTCCAATTGGGTCTATTTTTAAAAAAATACTGCATATAATTTCACTGTTACGCTGATGACACACAAATATATATGCCAGTAAAGAAGGAAAGTAGCTCACTAGGGTCTCTTCTTGCTTGTTTGAAAGACCTGAAAACTTGGTTGGATGAGAATTTTTTGCATATGAATGAATCTAAAACAGAGATTATTGTGTTTGCACCTCCAAATACACAAGGGGCCCCTAAATTTGAATTAGGCCCTTTATCTATTCATGGTAAATCCATGGTAAAAAATGTAGGGGTACTTTTTGATGAGTCGTTAAAATTTGACAACAGATCAATGCTGTTGTCAGATCAGGTTTTTTCAATTAAGAACACTGACAAAGGTCAAGCCATTTTTTGTCATTTTATGATTTCGAGAGAGTGATGCATGCATATGTGTCTTCACGTCTGGACTATTGTAATTCCCCGTATGCAGGGATTAATCAGTCCACTTTGTCTAGATTGCAAATTGTCCAGAATGCTGCTGCAAGAGTGCTGACAGGCTCTCGGAAACGAGATCCATATTACCCCTATTCTTTCTTCCCTACATTGGCTGCCAGTCCGCTATAGCAGGGGTTCCCAAACTTTTCAGCCCATGACCCCCAAAATAACGATGCCAGTGACTCGCGACCCCCCACTATCCTCGGAGGTGGTTGAAGTATATAAACGTTGTGCGCAATGGCGCCTTTTTCACACATACTCTGTTTGCAGTGCGTATGCGGTGCATATTTTTTTCCGTGCCCATATTAACGGATTAGAGCGTTCACACTGCACACGGATGCAGTCCGGCAGTGTGTTCTAGGAGCGATGCGTCTGCAGCAGTGCAGTGATCATTTACGCACAGTCTATTTTTGCTGTGCTGCACCGCGCTGAATTAAAACGATAGCGCACTGTTCGCATTAAAATAAGCATGTCCTATTGACGCGAAAAACTAGTTATTTTAACACAGATGCATTTAATTTAAAGTCTCTGTTACACAGTCAACACATGGCTTTTTTGCCTCGGGTAAAGCAAGGAAAATGGCACCTTACCTGGCATTTAGGCGAACATGCCTTTGCAGTACATATGCAGCACGCGCTATTGTGCTTTCACATATGCCGCGTTTGCAGTGCGCAACTGATCCGTGGCTGTTTATCAAAAATACAACATTTACTTATTTTTATTTCAAATCCAAAAGTTGTTACTGAACACGGCTTGTCAGCATTGCCATTCGCTTTGTATACACTATATTTCATAGATGTCACGTTTAAACTCACTACATTTATGTTTTATTCAATTCATTCCTTTATTCCTTTATATAGCCTACTTGCTCACACAAGTGGCAAAACATTTAAACATAAGCTTTATGTTAAAATCACATTTTAAATTAAAACTTAAAATAGACAAAAACAGGCGACTCTTCTCTTTCAGTTAAAACAACATGAAAATAGTTTGTCATCTTTATCTTACGGTATGTTATATTTATTTTCTTGGTCAGTGTAGTTGTGGGTTTTGGTTATTTTGCGGTTGTAGGCTGTATTCACATCTAAATCTGAATTGAAGTGTAAGAAAAAACTGAGATAAAAAAGAAACAACGAAATACTCACCCTCAGAAATACCCCAGAGAATGAGAGCCATGAACATCATAATGTTTGGAAGAAAGTTGAGACAAATGTAAAGATATGGGGCTAGAGAGAAAAGACAAAATGCATTTCACTCAGATCTAAAGTATGATGTAACTATAATTGCCATGTACTGATAAACTTATTACAGCAAATAATATTCTCCATTCATTACCAATCCAGTAATTTTGTGATCTGCAGTAGATGAGACAGCAGAGCAGAAGTGCAGATCCAGATGCAGCAATAGAGAGAGCCAAGATCATTGTGTGTAAAGCAGAGAAACCTGTGAAACATGCATCAGTTATACTGAACACCAGAGTGACTGTTATCTGTGATACAGATGCTATACTTGGTACTAGGTACTATACCAATTAATATTTGGATGATCAACTCCATAACAGTGTAATAACAAATAATTTGTGTTTAAATGAAGCCATATGGAATGTTTACAATGGATTTAGGCTCCAACACATTTCCACATTCAAAAAGTGCTGTATTTACTGATGTACAGTTCATCCCAGATACTTCATCTAAACACATCATCCACAGTTTACAATCATTAATTGGTAAAATGATAAAAACAAAGAAAAAATGGTTTTATGTTATTCCGGCGCATGTTTGATGATTTAAAGTGGACCACACAAGCTTACTGTATGTGTATGTATTATACTTAAGAGTCTGATCACATTATTTATTAGACTTGCAACAATAGAATCCAACAACATAAAAAAAAAAAAAGAGTTAGACAAGGAAATATATACTATAAATTCCCAGCTAACAATTTTTTTCTAAGAACGTTTTCCAAACAGTCTGTTTTGTAATGGAAATGGAAAAACCCCGGGTATTAAGACATGTAATATTATACTAATTAATATACTATAATATGCTAATTAATTTAGCTCATCAGGAGCACATGAACTGTGTCCTGAAGGATTGTGTTCAAACCGAAAGCTTAGAAGGAAAGCCCTGGAAAACTCTATGTGAGGGACTTCTTGCTGCATTACCGTGCCACAACTCATGCCACCACAGGAGTTGCTCCCAGTGAACTCTTGCTTGGATGCAAACTGAGAACGACCTTACACATTCTAGCCCTCAGTACACGCTTGCCAGTCTCAAGTCAAAACCTACATTGACGTGACATCAAACATGCACCGAAACCATCTGCTTTACAACCAGGTGACAGAGTGCGTGTGAGGATACCTAATCATGTGAAATTCAGTCCGCCTTGTAGAGTGCAGGGACAAAAAGGCCAGGACATATACAGTATATCCTTGATGATGGGACAATGTGGAACGCAATATACCTGTCACAATGTCTGGGTCAATGCTATTCGGATAATGAACTTACAGAGGTTCCAAAGCCGGTTGTCGCACCAGTAGCTCAAAGACAGCCCAGAATCAGACTTTGTCACATGAAGCGTACACACATGCACACTATTCACAATAGTACACCACTACTGTCACAGAAACGCCAGGCTCCACCGTCACCCAATCACAGCGCACCCTGTCACCAGAATACTAATCACGCACACCTGCACGTCATCATCACCCTCAGTATAAAAGACTCTCTGCCACACATGCTCATTGTCCGGTCTCGTTAGCATCGTACTCTGTTGGATTACTTACCTGTCTCCAGTTTGTCTCCTGTTCTCCTCCTGTGTGCATTGTCTTCGTCTTCGTGTTCTGTTGTTGTGTCTGGAAACCAGCATTCTGCCATCCACCTGCACCTACAAAGCAAAGGACAGTATTACCACTCCGTTTATCACTATTCACCTGAAGATTTACCTTTCACTTACCTGCTAACGTGTTGTTCTCACTCTAGTGTGAGCAACACGGACCCATTTCAGGAACTTATCGACGCCATGCGCCGTACATTCAATGCCCATCCACCAGCGATCACTTCCGCACAACCCAGCATCTCTCCTTCGCGCCAGCTTACGCCAGTCCCATGGCCAAACCGGCGCCCTTCTCAGGATCGGCGGAGGACTGCAATGGATTTCTGCTACAGTGCTCGCTGGTCCTGGAGATGCAACCGCACCTGTACCCGGATGACCGTACACAAGTGGCTTTCATCATCTCACAGTTAAGCAGCAAAGCGCTCCGATGGGCTGAAACGCTCTGGACACAGAAGAGTGCGGTAACCCAGTCACTCACCAGTTTCATCTCCCACTTCAAAGAGGTTTTCGGAAAACCTGCATGGGATTCATCAATTGGTGAGCAACTTTATCATTTAAAACAAGGCTCTATGTCTGTGAATGAATACGCTCTGCAGTTTAGAACGCTTGCAGCTGCCAGTGGGTGGAACGAACAATCTCTTCTCACCACATATCGTCAAGGATTGAATCCACGCGTGCGGTTGCATCTCGCTGCATACGAGGACACCATTGGGCTCGAATGTTTCATCCAGCTGTCTATATGCTTCGCCACTTGTATGCAGTCGTGTCTCAAAGAGCACCAGGGCCAGCTTGAGCTTCCAACATCCCTCCGCCGACCTGAATCCGTCAGCCCTCCAGAACCAGCCAACGAACCCATGCAACTTGATAATAATCGGCTGACACCTACTGAGCGGCAGAGGCGGCTGACCCTGAGAAGCGGTCTGTGGACATTCCACTGTGCTACGCCCACTTCAGTGACGTCTTCTGCCCGAAGAGCCTCTAAGCTGCCTCCACATCGGCACATGGGACTGTGCCATCGATCTGCTTCCGGGTGAGCCAGTGCCCCGAGGGAAGATCTACGGTCTCGTTAGCATCTTACCTGTATGCTCACCTCAAGGACTCCGTTGGATTACTTACCTGTCTCCAGTCTGTCTCCTGTTCTCCTCCTTTGTGCTTCGTCTTCGTGTGTGAAGTCCAGCTCTGTTGTTGTGTCTGGAAACCAGCATTCAGCCTTCCACCTGCACCTACAAAACAAAGGATAGTATTACCACTCCGTTTATCACTATTCACCTGAAGATTTACCATTCACTTACCTGCTAAAGTATTGTTCTCCTGGTTGTGAAAATAAAACACCTTACTTTATACATCCAGTGTCTCTGCCCTTCTGTGATTGTAACAACTACCATAAAGTTGTTAATTTTCAGATGTTACATGTTGATGAATGGTGAATCTCAGAGCCATTGAAAATCAGAGTTATGACACTCCCATAGACTTCAATATGAACTGAGAAATGCAGAAGTAATGAGTGTTTGTTACAGATTCAGTCACGTTCTGTTTGTCATATGTCACATGATCTCCTTTGTTATGTTTTCCCGCCATCATCAGTCACCATGGACACTAACTTGATTTTCACAGCTTTTTGTCATTTTGGTTAGTTGCTCCATGTATTTAAGTTCCTGTTTCTCCTATGTTCATTGTCCGGTCTCGTTTTTCATGAGTTGTGTTGTGTGCCTTCCTGTACCTGTTGGATTTATCTAGTAAAGACTTATCTTATCTCCTATCTCCTTCGTTCTGTGTTTCCTGCGCAAGCAACCCGTAACAGTGTTGTGGAGCAACCAATAATTGCAAACACTGTATTGAATCCCATTCATATCAGTGTTTCTCAAGCACATGCGCAGGTAAGTTGATGAAATTCCTGCGTTTTTTGACATTTTAACACATTAGTTCACCTCTCAGGAATCTAGCCAGTACTGGTATTTTATGTAGCGCATTATAGTCAATGGTTATGTTAAGATAATAGATAATTAGACAATAATTGCAATTAGATAACATGAGCAACACTTCAATAGCTACCATAATCAGATTCTAGTTGTCATATTTTAAAGGTGCCCTAGAACAATAATTAACAAGATGTAATAAAAGTAAAAGGTGTCCCCAGAATGTGTGTGAAGTTTCAGCTCAAAATACCCCATAGATTTTTTATTATACCAGGTTTAACTGCCTGTTTTGGGGTGGGATTAAAAATGCTAATAACTTTAAATGCTCGTGCTCCCCGCCTCTTGCGACTCTATTAATCATTGCATAAACAATACAATAAGTTCACACAGCAAATATAATTCTCAAAATGGATCTTTACAAAGTGTTCGTGATGCAGCATATCAGCTCATGTAAGTATAGCATGTATTTTGCAGATGTTTACATTTGATTCTGAATGTGTCTGATAATGCTGCATGGCTAACAGGGTTAAAGCTACACACTGTTGGAGAGATTTATAAAGAATGAAGATGCGTTTATGAATTATATAGACTGCATGCGTTTAGAAATTAAAATAACGACATGGCTCTGGTCTCCGTGAATACAGTAAGAAACAATGGTAACTTTAACTACATTTAACAGTACATTAGCAACATGCTAACGAAACATTTAGAAAGACAATACAAATATCACTAAGTATATCATGATATCATGGATCATGAACAGTTATTATTGATCCATCTGCCATTTTCGCTTTTGTCCTTGCATGCTTCACAATAGCCTACCTTCGGCTGTGCAGCTCCACAACATTAACCCTTTGAGCGGTACGGTCCCACATAATGGCGACGCCCATCTCGCATTATAGATCAAGATAAAGATCATTTATAAAGGTTTTTAAACGACAAAACACATTCACTTACACATATTTGAGAAACGGAATATCAGATAGTTGATGACATGGTAAGCAAGTTTGTGAATATTTTAAATAAAAAAGGAAAAACAAAATAATAGCGATCCATCTGTCATACAGTGTTATTGTGGCTGCGTTCAGCGTACGTGACACACATGATGTGTCTCCATGGAAACAATAAGAGCAAACGTTCTAAAATAACGGTTGCCTTAAAAAAACTCACTCTGGGGGGTCAGTTAGAATATTTTAAACTTACGATTGAAAGGGTTAATACTGCCTTGCCTTGAACATGGGCTGTTATATGCAAAAGTTGGGGGCGTACATATTAATGATCCAGACTGTTGCGTAACAGTCAGTGTTATGTTGAGTTACCATTGTTTCTTACTGTATTCACGGAGACCAGAGCCATGTCGTTATTTTCATTTTTAAATGCTTGCAGTCTGTATAATTCATAAACGCATCTTCATTCACCTTTAAAGGTGCCCTAGAACACATTTCACAAGATGTAATAAAAGTCTAAGGTGTCCCCAGAATGTGTTTCAGCTCAAAAGTTTCAGCTCAAAATACCCCATAGATTTTTTATTATTCCATGTTTTAACTGCCTATTTTGGGGCATAATTAAAAATGCGCCGATTCTGTGCTTGTCCCCTTTAAATGCTCGTGATCCCCGCCCCCAAGCTTGCGACTGCATTAAACATTGCATAAACAATAGAATAAGTTCACACAGCTAATATAACTAGAAACAATGGTAACTCTAACCACATTTAACAGTACATTAGCAACATGCTAACAAAACTTTAGAAAGACAATTTACAAATATCACTAATATATCATAATATCATGCATTATGAACAGTTATTATCGATCAATCTGCCATTTTTGCTATTGTCCTTGCTTGCTTCATAATACCTGCAGAACGTCTGATGATTCGGCTGTGCAGCTCCAGATGTTAACACTGGCTTGTCTAATGCTTAGAACATGGGCTGGTATATGCAAAAGTTGGGGGCGTACATATTTTTGATCCCGACTGTCACGTCACAGTCGGTGTTATGTTGAGATTCGCCTCTTTTTCTGTGGTCTTTTGCACGAACGAGATTTACAATGGTGTTTGAGACTCACTGTATGTCATTTCCATGTACAGAACTCTAATTATTCAACTATGCCAAGGTAAATTGAATTTTACAATCTAGGGCACCTTGAACAGTTTTTAGTCTTTGTGTTTTCTTTGAGTTTCTATGAAGACTGCCCATTCAAGGAATAACGTGAAAGTGAAAGTGAGATGTGAAGACCAAATATGGTAACCCATACTCGGAATTTGCATTTCTGCATTTAACCCATCCAAGTTAGTGCACACACATTATGACACAGCCATTATGCTGTGTCACCTGGGGAGCGACTGGGGGTTAGGTGCCTTGCTCAAACCTCAGTCATTTCCTGCGCGGTGCTGGAATTGAACCATCAAATTTTTGGGTTACCATTCGGACTCGCTAAACATTAGGCCATGACTGCCCCAATGTAATGCGCCTCATATATTATATAATAAAGTGTTTTGTTGAATGCAATTGATTTCCTTGTTTTATGTAACACTATTTTAAACTTCTGTGTTGGGTTAAATTTGATATTTGCTTGCACTCATCTACCGTCAGAAGGGGGTGGGGGATAAAGAAAACCTTCTAGGTCTAATTGTAGTTATTAAGAAATCAATATAAAGTATTTGCAAATTATATTTCATTTTAAAATATGCACACATTCACTCTTATTCGTATGTCTAATTTGTCAAAAATGGAAAATGGTTCTTGTCTCGCCACATTCTGAATTACATAAATCATGATGTTCAATTCAAAAATTTCATAAAAAGTAGAGTAGTTTGCACAAATGGATATTAATGCCGGTTGTTTAACATTTCTATCATAAAACTGTAATATTAAATGTTTAGTTGCTTACCATTGCACTCTTGATTGTCTTCTGTGAACAAGACCCACCTTCTTTGATTTGATTGCCCATCTCGTTAATTTGACATTGACAAGAGCACTGCTGAGGCAGAGCAGCCTAAAATTTAACTTTTATTTGTCATCCTAATACCAACAAACCACTTTACTCATTCTACCTGCTAAAATAATAAGATAAGACACTAATTCTACTATTTTTTTTTTTATGTGAATTTTTAACATTTTTAATTGGAATTTTAGCACAAATTCACAATTGGCTCTGGTCTGAGGGGGCAGGTACCAGGAATTGCTGCAAATATAGTGAAACTGCTGCCTATTCTGCTTAAACACAGAGATTGACAGCACAGAGTTGTTTGGAACTATTGAGAGCTCCATGAACCACGTGACCATGTGGTGGTGAGACCAAAGCATGTTTTTTAATGTATCTGCACTGTACTGCTGCTTCTGTGGTTGTATGTGTGTTGAAATATGCTAGAGTCCGTAATTGTTGCTGCATATGAAGAAATATGCATTCCTTGTGACCTTAATGTACTTTCCTGTAATAACATTGGTGAATTAGGTATGTTTAAAGCAGTTGTTCTTTGGTTATGATCTTGTTCAGGATATGATTAAGCTATGTTAAATATACCTTCCTTTGGGTACAATTCTCTAAAAAGAGGGGAAAATGTTGTGTTGGCTTAAAATGCTCTGCCCACTAGAGGTCACTATTAAAAAGATGGAGTTTTGAGCTACTGCATGCTTATTACTGCTGTTTTCTAATGTAAGATACAACAAGATGAAATGATCTAATTTAACACTTGATGAATAGAAACTGAATCAACACTGAACTGACTTCAGTTGAACAACAGCCAGAATGCATAATTTTCCTGTTTATCACTGTGAAGCTGCTTTGAAACCATCTGTATAGTATAAAGCGCTATATAAATAAAGGTGACTTGACTTGAAGATTGCACATATGGTAGGGTATTATGTTTTTTTACAAGTTCAGCTAAGTTTAATTTCATGGTAAAAACTGGTGACATGTTCATTGAGAATAATGCAGATGGAAATTTGAATACACAAACTAATTGGTGTTTGATATGGTCACACGGACTGTGATATAGGTTAAAAAAAGTTTAAAGGTGTTCTCTTGTTGACTCACCGAGTCGCTCCAGTCGAGCAGTTGTATTTGCTGACAAATGTCCAGTCTTCACATGACACATGTAAACTCCTTTGTCCCCATGTCTGACTCTTTTCAGTCTGAGAGAGCAGTTTCCTTTGGAGATTTCATCCGTGAAGAATTCAACTCTGTCACTATATCGTTCATCTGATGAATCTGGCTGAATTTTATTTCTCTGCAAGCGTAGAACCTGAATGTTTACATTTTCATCGGTTTTCCTCCATGAAATCTCTTCAATGTGTTCAGGTGGGATATGAGAATCTACAAAGCAGTTCAGAGTGACGTCCTCACCCACAGACGCAGATATGGGATGATCTGATCCTGATACACTCAAATACTCTAAAAGAACAAACACCAACAATATCACAATAGAAAATGATTATAAAGATGAAGTATATTCATAACACCCTCCAGTGAAACATATTTACCAACTTCTTTAATTTCAACAAATGTTTGACCAGAATTCTGCTGACTGTAAACTGTACATGTGTATCGTCCCTCATCTCCAGCTCTCAGATTGTCCAGACGGAGGGAGAAGTTTCCATGTTGAATCTCATCAGTAAAGAAATGAGCTCTATCATGATAATCCTGCTGCTGGACCTCTGCTCGACTCTTACCGTCCAGAAACAAATGAACTATAATTTCTGAGTCTGTTCTTCTCCATTCCACCTCCAGATCCTTCATGGGTAAGAGTTCATCAACATAACAAGGCAAAACTACTGAACCTCCCAGAGGAACAAACAGGAAATTAGAGGGTCCTTTCACAATGACACCTGCAAACAAAAATTTAAAAAAAAGCAGAAAGAGATGACAAAAAGTCTACATTTCTAAATCGGATATAGCCCAATTCATATGTAGAGCAGCAGTGAGTTTCCGACCAATCAAAGGAAACTCTATTAAATTGTACTTTTAGCCTATTCCCATCCATGCTGAGTGATCTGCATTTCTCCCTCTGTGCAAAAGCAGGCAGATCCTTTTTTTCAGTTATTTCCATTGCAAACTTAACCTTTACACATGCAAATTTTAACTATAACTGGGAACCAAAGGTGTTGCAGTACTGCTTTCTACTTGCGTTTTAATGGAATTAAACATCAGTTCCTGTAAAGGTCGCATAAGTGTACAAAGACAGAAGTCAAAACAAGAACTACTAGTTGAGTAGGCATACTGTTAAAAAATGTTGAGTTTTAAAAGAAAACAAGTATTCTGTATTATGAAAACTACTTGGTGACGAGTTGAGACTGAAATTTCCATCTGCCCATTAAATATTAAAAAGCCGCTCTAGAAAATTTGTCACAAAACAAATATGTTTTTCCCAATATTTCCTAACACGGAAAAAGTATACTATAGGCTACATACCGTCAGACACCATCAGAGTGACCGCCACATAAATGAACGCAAGTAATTTCATTTTGGAGTAAAACTGGTGCATTGTACTCCCTTTGCATCGGGAAGAAGAGATGTTGTGCCGAAATCCGCCTGCCAGAATTCGACAGCCCTCCGCGTGCATCGCGCATGACGTCATTTGCTGACATCGGTGCAGCCAATGAATTAAATTTTTTTTAATTGTTGCCCTTTTTATTTTCATTTCATTATATTTATTTTGTTCATTTTGCCTGCGCTAGTGCTAACTGCATACATTTTGGCAAAGGTTTGTATTTTTATTGGAATTTTAATATTTCATTTCTTTTTCCTATTTCACAGTAGGTACACAAAGTAGTTACAAGCAGGAAAAAAAAATGTCCCCATTGAGACCTATAAAACGGCTATTTTTAATCAAGGACCATTTAACTATATAAAATGATGCAATCTTTGTTAATAGGCTTTCATTCTTTTGGCAAGGCTTCAAAATTGAAATTTTTACTATTCTTTACAAGAATAGTAAAATCATCATTTTCACAGGTTTGGCCTATAAAGCAAATACTTGATTTTTCCTGTTTTCTGCTTCTGCTGAATTATAGAGCAATTGAATAAATTATGCATCTATAATTGTGTGGATGTGTTAGCATGGATGTCAGAGTGTGGTTTATATGTGTACTAAAAATTGTGTGCGTGTATGTAATATTTGGGAGAGAGAAATTATGGTGTACTGCAAATAACTAATACTATCGCTATGTACCAGTGGAGCTTTGCATCTAATGAAAAAAGTTGTGTTCCCAAATGAAATCTTACTGAAAGCTCATTTTTTGAGATCAACTTGAAATTTAGAACACAGTTTGTTTAGATATATGGCTTTGCCTTTCTAGCAGTTTTTTTTTATTTAGTTTTTTCAAAATACTTATTTTATATAAAACATGTTCATAAATAATTTTCATAAACTTTTCCATTTCTATTAGTGCAATAAAATCCCATATCAATTCTGTTTATTTCTGTACATAAATTATTCTAATTTCTGCTGCCTCCCAGCTAACAGATTTTTGTTATAAGAACGTTCTCTAAATATTCAGTGTTGGTTCTGGGAACGTAATAAATGTCCAGTTTTCTTGACATTAGAGGAACGTGTTTTAAAAGTATGATGTTCCTCAAACGTCCTTTCAAATTAATTTTGATTAACAATTAAACATTAGAGGAACATTGATTTGAAAAATGTCCAGTTTGCTTAATGTTAATAGAATGTTATTTAAAAGTTAGTATGATGTTCTTGAAACATTCTTTCAATCATTCAAACACCTGCTGTGAACAAGCACTGAAAGAAAGAGAAATAAGAACACAAACCAACGCCTTAGATGAAATCAACTGGATAAAAGACATTTTATCTCTGAAGATCTCAGCAGAGGAAAATTAAACAACTTACAGCATTACCAGCCTCACTTATTACTAGTGTTCTTTTTGCATGATAGAGCTTTAGTTGGCATCTGCAGATGGCACGGCGGATTGTGTTTACCGACAGTGGTTTCTGGAAGTATTCCTGGACCCATTTAGTAATGTCTTTGACACAATCTTGCCGATGAGTGATGCAGAGGAAGACCACGGGCATCCAATAAAGGTCTTCAGCCTTGTCCCTTACGCACAGAGATTTCTCCAGTTTCTCTGAATCTTTTGATGATGTTATGCACTGTAGATGACGAGATTTGCAAAGACTTTGCAATTTGATACTGAGGAACATTGTTTTCCACAATCTTTTTATGCACTCTTTCACAGATTGGAGAGCCTCTGCCCATCTTTACTTCTGAGAGACTCTGCCTCTCTAAGACATCCCTTTTATAGCTAATCATGTTACAGATCTGATATCAATTAACTTAACTAGATGTTCTCCCAGCTGAATCTTTTCAAAATTTCTTGCTTTTTCAGCCATTTGTTGCCCTCGTGCCAACTTTTTTGAGACCTGTAGCAGGCATCAAATTTGAAATGAGCTCATTTAGTGGATAAAAGTGTCTCCATTTAAACATTTGTTATGTTATCTATGTTCTATTGTGAATAAAATATCAGCTCATGTGATTTGAAAGTCTTTTAGTTTTCATTTTATTCAAATTTAAAAATGTCCCAACTCCTACACTAAACAGACGCTGCAGCTGCAGCTGAAATTAATCATTTGTTCACAGAATTACAGTTTTCTACATGGTGAATGGCACATATACATAGTGCACTAAATAGGGGATAGGGAACGATTCAGACAGAGTAAATATGCTTTCCATTGAAACGAACGAAGTCTGGTTTCATGTTAGTGTCACGTGAACCGCTGCAGCGCACACAGTCTGCTCCAGAGGACACGAAAGCACAGAGCGGATCATATGCGCGAGTCGGCACAGACCACAAAACGTGTCGGACCCATTTGAATTCTGCACAGAATGCTGTATTTTAAAGTGATATGGAGGAGATTAGGAGGATAAACGGATAGAGATTAGAAGGAAAAAGAGGCTTTACCAAGCTCAACAGCTCTGGCTGAGCTGTGGTATAAACAAAACGCTATTGGCTAATTTGAGAAACGTAGGGGCTGTTCGAAATGTCCCGCCCCTGTCTTCTTGTTTCAGTTGAAATTACATCAAGGCATTGAAAAGTGCAGCGCATTTCAAGGCACTTCAGTGGGCATTTAAGGAGTGCTGGTCTTGTCATGGTCTCAACCCCTTAAAGTCTTGTGGCCAGATTTACTTAGTCTCATGTAGCCAGACCTTCAGACTGACAGCAGAAGGTCTGGGGCTGTATTCACAAAACATTTTATCTTACCACTAAGAGTTCTCCTAAATAGTAGTAAAAGTTCATAGGTAAGAGCTTTCTCATAAAACCTACTCACAAAGCTGCTGACCAACTTTTACTAAGGAATAGAGAGAAGTCTTAAGCTATAAGAAAGGGCGGGGTTGACCTCGTTGCTATGGATGATGTCAACACGCTTACTAACTCTGCACACAGTGATTGGCTGATGGGGGAGGGGTCTCTGTCAGTGATTTATTCATAGAAATATTGTAGAACGAGGTATCATGTTACCATAATCAAATAAATATTTTAAAACGTAGGTTAAGTGTCAGTAATTACATTAGTATATGTTCAGCTAATTGTCAATCTCTTACTTACTAAACTCTGCAGGACAGTGGCCCTCCAGGAGCAGGATTGGACACCCCTGATCTAATCAGTTCGAGAAGAGTATATACACAGACGAGAGCCAACTCACCTATAGTTACCTAAACAGTTTTCTGCATCCCTCTGCCACCCCGTTCCTCACTCTTGGCTGGGGATATGGGGAGAACAATGGGTTTGGGCTAAATTCCAAGCTTGGAGCCCTCGATCCCCTTGGACAGCACACCAAATATGCTTATTATATATATATTATTTTTACTCTCTTCAATCATTTGTAAGAGTGAACTGGTGAAAACAACTGCCACAGGTAATCAGAAATTATTTATTTATTGATTAAAGATTTATTTTTGGCATTTTATCATATAATCAAAACTATAAATCAAAATATGTATTGGATTTATGAAGAAAAGGTCCAGCACTCAAGGCTCTATTGCTATTGTCTCAATGATGTACAGTTTCTTTGGGCGGATTGCTGAGGCAGATTGGCAGCAACGGCCATTACGATTGTCTAGGAGACTTGTCACGTCTCCTAGACATCCTGTAGAATTCAACCAACCAGATGACGACTTCGAAAACTCCTGAAGCGTTTCCAGATAAGTGTGCCATATGCATCAGACATTCAGCCAACGGTCCGTGGGCATGAAATCTGAGGCTGAGATTAAGATTTACTAAACGGGGCAAATTAGTGTGAGAGCATAATTCCACAAATGCACCGATGGGAGTGGCAGGTTTTGAGCATGACCTACTGCTGATGCACAAATTAAAGAACATTTTAATTTGCGTCCGTCCGTCTGTCTGTCTGTCTTGAGTTGTGACAGATTGTTTTTATAATACGGTGAAATCAAAGAGATCTCTATTTTGTCTATGTAGAGATCTATCTGTCTGTCCGTCCGTCTATCTATCAATTTGGAGCTTGACAGTAATGAAGCTTCTTTGAAAATATTATAATAAAAGTTGTAGAGGTTTAACTGTGTTGTGTCCTGCAGGAGTTCTGTCAGCTCTGTGAGGATCTGCACTGCTGTGGGAATCACTGTGTTTCCCTTCATCACATGGATCTATTACTACATGAACACAGAGCTGAGGAAACACTGGCCTGAACACTGTACAACTGCTCTCTGATCAGCCAGCACATGACATGAACTAAAACACAAAGATCCTCACTTATCCAGCATTCCAGATGTGTGGTTTTCTTCATTGCATTGCTGTTATGTTATAGATTATATATTCTAACAGAAAGATGGCACCATAAATTTGCATAATGACTCTGACTTTGCTCAAACCTCTGACTTTCTTTCTCTGTGAAACACAAAATATGTTTAGCACAATATTAAAGGTGGATGTATCACACATTACAATTTATACTGTATGTTTACATTAAATATTTAAAGTATTTTTTCAGAATTAAGTTTCCCAGAACAGCTATTAAATTGGATGCATATCGATAAATAAATGCAAGTACACTCTTAGAATAAAAGGTTTAGTGGGGTTCTATTTAGAACTCTAGGGTTCTCGACTCAATTTTAAAGAACGCTTTATGACAAATAGGTTCTATATAAAGAGAAATGTCTTAAATGATTTCATAATACTTTCATGTTTAATGGGTTATTTCAGTTTTTTCTAGTGATAAATGCAACATTTCTCATTTATTAAATTACCAAAACTTTAAGTTAAATTAAAAACAGAAAATAAAAAAAAAAAAAAAACAAAAATACAGAAACTATTATATCAATGATACTAAAACAACATTGCATTGTACTAAAAGCACATTTTTACACTCTCCAGGTGCAAATCAGTGACGACAAAGGGACAATGCTTTCAGATAAAATATGAGAATGATTCTCAGATCGCCCACTACACGCTCGCCATTCACCATGGAATTAACATAGAAATATTAGAGCATATTTATTATGAACCATAATGACTTTGCAAATAGACTATCTTTATAACAGAAATGAACTCACTCGTCTTTAGCATCAGTTCTGTCATCAATGTAAAAGTCCAACAGATCCAAACAATCCAACATATTCTCCAACCAATACGCCCATATAGGTCGTTTGTCACTTCCCTGAAATACGACCCATAGGAGCGTTTAGTAAAGATGCGCCCCTCTCGACAACAGGACATTTTCATTTTAATGCATTGTTCCGTTTTATCTGCATCATATTTCGGGGTTTCGCGTAGCTCAATTGGCAGAGCATTGCAATAACAATTTGCAATCATGTGATCGTGGGTTCGATCCCAGGAAACGCATGTACTCATAAATTATATATGCGCTATAAATCACTAAGGGAAGGGAAGGGAAGGGTAGGGAAGGGAAGGGAAGGGAAGGGAAGGGAAGGGAAGGGAAGGGAAGGGAAGGGAAGGGAAGGGAAGGGAAGGGAAGGGTAGGGTAGGGTAGGGTAGGGTAGGGTAGGGTAGGGTAGGGTAGGGTAGGGTAGGGTAGGGTAGGGTAGGGTAGGGTAGGGTAGGGTTGGGGTGAGTGGGTGTAGTTTTTTCTAAAAAGTTTTGCTAAATGGAAATAGGAGAAATGCTGTAAAAACCCCACACATTGCATTTAAATGAACACGCATTTTGATTGGTAACGACAGTCATACGTCATTTCATGACAACAGACATAACACGACACTGTCATTATTTTTACGCCAGCTAGAGGGCGCATAACTTTAAAACATATATATATATATATTTTTTGTTTTTTTTTTTTAATCAAAGAACAATAACATACAGTATATCAAAACAATATCAAAAAGGAAAAAAGATAAAAAAAGAAAAGAAAAAAGAACAAATTACAACAAATGAAACAAAACAAAATACAACAACAACAACAACAAAAAAAAACAGAGTGCCAGAGGGAAATATAAAAGTTCAAAGCAAAAAAAAAAAAAAAGTTCAAAGCAAAGATAGAAAATATACATACATATACATAGATAAAAATCAAATAAATGTATTATGAAGTTCACAAGCTTTCAAAGTTCTTAAAGCTTTCTTGTTCAAAGAGTCTCTGATATTGTCAATATATATAGATATTTCAGTCAACAAAATCATAAAATTTGGTTTCTTATTGGAAGATTTGCACTTATGAATGTGAAATTTGGTTAACAATATAAGTAAATTAATTAAGTAAAAGCACTGTTCTTCTTGATCAGAATAGTCAGTAAAGCCAAAGAGTATGTTTTCCCACAAGAGTGAAAGAGGTTTTGAACATTGAATGTTTTCATTGATAAATTTTTGAACCTTACACCATAGTGTAACCAAATATGTACAGTGCCAAAATAAGTGCAAGGCAGTTTCCTCATGTTTGTTACAAAAAATACAATTCGCATTTATTCCTTTTTTTTACATTTTTGTAAATAATTTGCTGGATAAAATCTGTGAATAAGCTTATAAGAGACTTCTTTAATCTTATTTCTAAGATGATATTTCTGCGGTAATAACCACACTTTCCTCCAGCATATCAATTTTCCATTTAGTAAAGAGATCCAATGAGACAAAACATAAGGCACAGTAACAATTTCTCTTTGGAAAAGAATACGAATAGCTCTATTATTATTCTTGGGGTTTAACGAAAAACAAATTTCACCAACATAAGATTTTGTAACATCAAAAGTCACTAATTCAGGGGAATGGTTTTTATCAATACCTCTAAAAAGCATGAGAGTACCTGAGGGGATTGAACCAAAAACAATTGAAAACTCTCTTGGAGTAATTTTTTTTATAATAAGAAAGGAATTCATCATAAGAAAAGAGCATTCCTTCTTTGTTGTATAATTGACTAACCAATTTGATATTATTGGCAAACCAATTCTTAAAAAAAAAGAGATTTGTGTTTGTATAGAATGTTTCTTCTATACAAACTTCTATACTGTTATTCCAAATGAAATAATGATGAGGAGAAAAATTATGCTTATATATTTATGACCAAGATAGGAGCACTTGTTTGTGAAAGGCAGATAACTTTGCTGGGATTTTATCTATATTATAATTGCACATCAAAACAAAATTGAGACCAGCAAAATTTGAAAAAATATAATGAGGAATAAAATTCCAGATAGAAGAGGGATTTTTTAGGTGATGCTTAATCCAATTAATCTTGAAGGTGTGGTTCATAGTGGTGAAATCTAAAAAATTAAGGCCACCATTCTCATATGTATTCATAATGACAGTTTTTTTAATATAGTGTTCGATTTTTCCAAAGGAAATCAAAGAGTATTTTATCTATATTCTTATTAGTGTGTTTACCAAGATACAGAGATAGAGAGGCATATCTAAGTTGGGCTATTCCTTCAGCCTTTGTAAGGAGAACTCACCCCTTAAGGCACAGATCTCTTTGAAGCCAGAAGTTGAGTTTCCTTTTAGTTTTATCAATTATGGGTTTAAAGTTCAGAGAGCATCTTTCCAACTGGTCTTTAACAATAATGATTCCTATGTATGTTACACTATCTTTTTCAGGAATGTTACATTTATTGGTTAAATCACTATCTTTGACAGCCATTAGTTCACATTTATTATTATTTAGATAGTGTCCATAAGCACCAGAAAAATTATTAATAACATTAATTGCAGTTGGAATTTGGTCACTATTTTTCAAAAAAGGGTTGTATCATTGGCTAACTGACTTATAATAATTTCTCTGTTCGCAATTGAGATACCCTTAAGATTACTTTTTTTAACATACACAGATAATAATTGGGTTACAAGCAGGAATAGATAAGGAGATATGGGACAACCCTGTCTAATACCTCTTTTTAGTTCAAATCTAGAAGTAGTTCCATGTTTAAGTTTGATTGAGCAATTTGCATTATTATATAGGGTTTCAACTGCTGCACAAAAGAATTCACCAAACCCAAAGGTCTTTAAAGAAGAAAATAAAAAACTATGTTCCACAGTATCATAGCTTTATGAAAATCTAAGAAAAAATAAAACTATTTTCATTAACTAAATATGAATAATCTAATATATCTAATACTAACCTAATGTTATTTGAGATATGTCTATTTTTCATAAATCCGGATTGAGTTTCATCTATAATAGAGTCTAGGACATTTTTAATTCTTTTAGCAAATATAGAAGCAATTAGTTTATAATCATTATTCAAAAGGCTAATTGGCCTCCAATTATCAATAATAGTCAAATCTTTTTAGGCAAAAAAACGTAAATATAGGTCGTAAAAAGGTGCTTGAAAAACGACCTATAGGGTCGTTTTTTGTTGGAGGACAGTCTCACACAATGATACCGTGAGGACGAACTAATGCAGGTAAAAACAGTGAAACTGTTGCGGTCATTTATTTGGGGGACAAAACACTGTCAACAAGGTTTGCACCATTAACATTTGCAACAAATTTAAAAAATACAATTTTTTATTATGTAAAAAAAAATAAATACTGGCTCATCTCTATATACATAGACAAAATAGAGATCTCTTTGATTTCACCGTATTATAAAAACAATCTGTCACAACTCAAAACCTTTGATCCAGTCTAAAAAAGAGCATTTACTGAAAGTAAACTTCTACAATGGCTCATTCTTGGATTTCTGACATCAGAAACCTGATGTAATAACACACAAGTGCCCATATTTACATATTATAACCAAGCCTTTCTAAACCATGCTCAGAAACATGGTCTGCAAGTTAATGAGTAACATACTCAAATAAAGAGCAGAAGAACTGTTGAGAAGAGCAGGAAAACCCAAATCATGAGACATATTCATGCTGTCCGTGCCAGCAACTTACCAAGAAAACAACCCAAGTAGGCTACATAAAAATATAAAAGGTAAAACTATTTACACAAATATATACAGGTTTTGCAAAGCACCAAAGAGAGTCATACGGCTGTGTATTTGTGGTTCCTCTGAACAAGAGCGCTGTGTTTCAGCACTGACTGATGTAGTTTATCTGATAGTGTTCATACTGTATATCCAAGAGAAGCATGCTGCTTATCTGAAGATGTTGTAGTTTGTCTATGCAGGCATACAATAAAGCAACTGTCTGTCAAATGTTTGGATTGTAAAGTGAGTCTGTGCATCTTTCTTTACAATAAATGATACTTGGTTTGACATCTTTTTCAAATGTAATGACATTCAGACATTTTTAAGCTGATCTCCCAGTCTCTAACATCGGTCTCAACTCAAATGGTTGTGCTGCATTCTGGTTCTGGTTTGATGAGTTATGTAGAGTTTCATCAGGGATGGCCTCATTCTGTGTTCAGGAGACACATGAGTTAAACAATATCCACACATTCCTGCTATAGTATCCATTTTATTAAAAAGAAAGTTGTTTGCTTATACATAAAATTACAAATGCCTGACTGTGACACTTTTAATATGGCACTCCAGAAAAAGCATTTTTTGTTTACCAGATCATTAAAATAGAGCTGAAAAGGTAACTAAAAGTACTGTGTGAGGATAAAAACCCTGTTTCCAACAGCATGCTGGGCTTTTCCATGGAGATTAGTTAAATAATAAAGTCAGTCTAACACAAATGATAATAATTCACAGACCAATTAATAATAGTATATATTTAAATAATAAGACAGAGGAGGAGTAAAAACATACGTCTGCTGGGTATTTTTATTTTTTAACTGTTTATGCATCATTTCACAGACTTTAGATACTTTTGAGATTGTGTATTGAAGAACCAGCTACATGTCTGACAAATTCACACTGCAAAATTTATTTTCTTCCTCAGTATTTTTGTCTTATTTTCCAGTACAAATATCTAAACATCCTTAAATCAAGATACATTTACTTGAGAAGCAAATTACAAGTGCTGATTTCTGAATAACTGATCAAAATTAAGTCATTTACACTTAAAAGAGAAAGTCGTCTTTGTTGTCCCTCTGAATTAAGTTTATTTTTCTGACCCCATTGACAGATATTTATTCTTATTTTAAGCATTCTCACTTAAAATATTATTTTAAACTCACTTAATTTTAATCTGTTTTTCAGAAAACAAGAATTCTTAAGTCGTTTTTCTTCTCAAGTTAATGTATCTTGATTTAAGAATGTTTAGATATGTGTAAAGGAAAACAAGATAAAAACTGATTTTGTCCATTGTTTATCTGTTGCTTATAAACTAAAAGCTGCTTGTCTGAAGAACCTAAAAGTGCAGATGCACTTTTATAATGCAGGTTAGTGACAAACCTCAAATAAATACAACATTATATAAGATATTCACCTCAGAAGAGTGATTCTGCTGCGATTTGTTGGCTGGATTCTGTGTTCAGGAAAAGACGTTAAAAACATGAAGTAAAGTGTCCTTTAATTCCAGGTCATTTGTAAATCTCATCAATATTAAATAAATAAACATCAAATCTTACATCAAACTTTAATTGTATATATTTATTTTATTTATTTAATTCTTTATTTGACAGAGACAATGGACAATAAAAGAGTACTGCCCCAGAATTAGCTACAGAGCTAAATGTCATCTGCTGTCCTTGGGCAGGAGTAAACCAAATTATCAATAAAAAATACCATACAATATAAACACAATAGAATACAAAAATATAAAAACATATTCAAAAATCATTACATTGTATAATCAATGATCACAAACCATATATTTATATATATTTATATATATATATATATATATATATATATATATATTACTAACCTGAAAACGCTGCTGAACTTTTTTAATGACTGAAAAAAGGAAATATATTTAGTGAATCACTGTGAAATTGATCATTCTCAGGTAAAGCTCCACTACTATACATACATTAGACTGTACAATGGCTGATTTGTGGATTTACAGTAGAAAAGAAAGTGCTATTAATTCACCTACACCATCAAAAATGACATTTTTTCAGCTAAAGAATGTAATTTTTGCACCAAACAGAATTGCAAAAATAATGACCGTTTTCAAGCAGGTTTCTCAAACTGTATTTGTTGTACAGAAGGAAAA